>JAOXJP010233873.1:0-10251 GCA_025762735.1 Platanus orientalis | reverse complement strand
TCCCATATTATAACATATTTTTTAAAATTTCATATTAATATTCTTGGTATTATAACTTTCAAATATAATTTAATTATATTTATTCTTTATAATTATTTTCATTTATTTTCTATAACCCCTCATAGTACTATGTCATTGGTTATTTCAATGTTATAGATTTTCTCTCATTCACTACAAATGCAATTCCTTAAATCTCTTTCCTAAGCCCTCTCCCTAGCCAAGCCATTCTCACTTCGTCTACCATTTCTATCTTTTACATTCCTTATTAATATCTAACTACTCATTATTTCATTTTTTTTCTTATCCCCCTAAAATCTTTCTATACCCCTTTCACCTCACCTCACCTCACCTCACACTCTCCTTCTTCTTTCTATCATTCTCCTTTTTTTCTTTCTTTTTTTCCTACAAGGATAAGTTCATCATCTCTCCACAACTTAAATTATCTATTAATTTTTTAAATACTATATATATATATATATATATATATATATATGAAAACAATAATCTCAAACTCCTATCTCTCTCATCCACGTGGATACTATCTAAATTTGTGTTCTTTAATTTTCAAAAAACACTCTCTAATCACCTATAAAATTTTTGAACCCATACCATAACATGTTAGAAATTAACAATTCATTAATCAACTATTTTATCACATATTATATATTGTGATTTTTAATTTTATTATAAAATAATTATCACCTCAACACACAAGCAATTTTATATATATATATTTTTTCTAATATTAAATTTTTCTTAAATATTAAATTTTCTTTAAAATTAAATATTTAACAATATATATATAATACTATATACATTACCTGTGCGAATTCGCACGGTCACGGCTAGTTTCAAAATTATTGAGAAAGATGATGATACATCAACTTTGTTATTTCCCACAAATCTCTCAGTAGCCATAAATGTGCGACATATTGTACGAGAAACCTGAAAATTTGTAATAAAAAAAAGCTCATGGCCCAACTATAGGAAACAGTTTTGAAAAACACCCAGATTTCTGTGTAAAATCTGATCGGGTGACTATGTTTGAACCAAAATAAAAGTGGGACCCACATGTCGTTTAAGGTGGGTCCACATGGTTTTGTTTTCACCTCAATGAGAACAACTCCATATAATTGGATGCTTAAAACCGTCAATGGGTGAATGAGAAATTGTCTCCAAAAGTGCCTAGTTGATCACTGGTAAAACTGGTAAAAGTGTGAAATTTGAATAGTCCCACATGGGCTAGCCCAGAAATTTATGTGTGTTCATATACACTAATGTTGAACATAAGTTTAGGCCCCAAGGGGCACCGCTGTTTTGTGGATGGGGGAGGACCTAGCCAACATGGGCCAGGCCTATGTTTAAACACACGCGCGTTGAACTGAACTAGGCTGGGTTGGGTCAATAAGAAAAATAAATATAATTTTTATTAATATTTTTCTTTTTGCTTTCTCTCAAAATTGGTTACACCTGTGGGAACATGTCTCCTTGAACATGTTTTATAGTTTTTCCCTTGTGAGGGTGTGTTTATTCGTACAGTTTTACAACTATGCCCTTAGAGATTGTTAGACCAAATAGACACATAGGTGGCTATTAAATCACACTTATTGACACATGTCTATTCCGTACAAACATGTAAGTGTCTCTTAGATCATTCCCTTTCACACATGTCCGTTTTGTACGGATGTATTGGTGGCTACTAGGTTGCAATTATTGGTCATTTGTGATTGTTCGGAATCAAAGGTTGTGTCCCTACACCTATTTCGAACAGACACAAAAAATCTAAAAATAAGAGGTCCTTCCATCATTTCATTTATTCAATTTTCGGTCAAGGCATTAGTGTCTCATAATGTATCTGTGTCAGTGTTATGGTGAGAGAGAAGTATAGCACAAGTTGGTTCGCCAGACACATAGATTGTAATTCTGCTTATGTGTATGGAAGATCATTGTATCCTGTTAGGCAGACATCCGAATAGACCGTTAACACTAGTGCGAGGGACAAATCTATCTTAAGGACATAGTGTTAATCACTAGCCTTTATCTAGTTAAGTGGAGGTTTGATCATCTGAGTCAAGTAAGTATTTTCGTTTATTTAATTCAAGTATTTTAATATTTTATAGTGTTGTGCACATATATAAAATACTGAAATAACAATACCGAAATAACAAAAACTTTAGTTTACATGAAATTTTCGATTATATATGTGTATTTCTAAATCTACTTAAACTTGAGCATGTTTTAATTGAGATTTATTCATTCTCTTGTACTACCATCATAAATTCATTGGAATTCTAAGTTTCTCTTTATGATTGAAGGTAAGAATGATGGATTTTTGTGAAATTCAAAGGGAAAAAATGTTTTTTTACTTCATATGCTTGATATTAGCGTTGATTTCTCCCTCCTTGAGATTTTAATTCATATCATTATTGCTAGTTGGTAATCTCTTCTTAATTTGATTAGGTCCAAGTTTTGTTGTTTATCCTATTTTATATGCTAGTTGGTCATTAATGTTATTATTATGCTTCCTACTTGATTACATTCACTTCTATTTGATCCGATGAGTTCCATATTAGTAACATTGCATTAGCATATCTTTCTTGGGACTTCCATACTATAGTTGGTTTTGGAAAGTTAGAAGAGGAATTCCGAGCACTTGGTTTTGGTGTGAATATGAGCTATTACTTTCCGTTTACTTTTAAACATAAGGTTTACATGGTATCACCAATGAGTTTTACTACATGGACATCTTTTACATTGTCTCCTTATATAATTACATATTACTCTATATATGCATGGATTAAAGTACCGTTCATATTCAAGGATTTGCCTTTGACTCAATCACTAAGATTCATTAATAGTTAAACATGGCACTAGTTGCCCACCAACCCTTAATGCCTTATGGGTTTTTACAGGCTGACCCTTGATGCCCTAGGGGATTTTTGTAGGCCATCCCTTAATGCCCTAGGATTTTTTTTGCGGGCTATAGCGGTCTATTGACCCCTCTTGGCCCAATCACCTGGACTCATTAATAAGTGAAGACAACACTAGTTTCCCACCAACCCTTGGTGCCTTGGAAGATTTTTGCGGGCTAATCCTTGATGTCTTAAGAGATTTTTGGGGGCTAACCCTTGACGCTTTAGGGGATTTTTGTGGACTATGGCAGTCTAATGACCCCTCTTTGGCACCTAATCATCGGGTCACATTAATAGATGAAGATGACACTAAATACCCACTAATTTCGTATGAGATTTCAATTTTGTTGGAGGCTCTTTATGGGTTATATGAGATTTTAGTTTTGTTAGAGATCCTACATGGGTTATATGATTTCAGATTTGTAAGAGTCCCTATATGGGCTAATCCGTTGGATTTGATACAATGTGCTTTAACGAGATTTGGTTCAGGAACTCTAAATGGGTTGAGTTAATTTGATTCGCGTTGTGTTTTTTGTTAGACATCTTTCATGGGTTATGTGAATTTGATAGTTGTATTAGGTTCCCATGAGCATGCATCTAGTTTTGATATCTATTAGGTAAAGACAACTTACTTGAAAGGTGCTAAGGCCTACTTATATATGAGTATTTTGTAGTAAACATTTGTATTGTATGTTGTACTTTCTTTATGAGCTACACTTTACTTATGTTAGCTATGAACTTCTGTTGATTTGGCTTTAGTATTTCTGGGACCTTTACTAGAATCTGATCATTTTTATGGCTAGTTTGATTCTTATATACTATGCATGTTCCGATTTGGTATTGAGTCATACTCGTGCATATTGGATTTACTTCGTGAGACATTATGTATGCTCTCTCACAGGCTTTATAGCTTACCTCTATTTTTAATACTATTTCAGATGACACTCCTTAGTAAGTGCTTTCTTACAGGTTCGGCTCAGAGTTAAGTCGTTGGAATGTTATCTGTTTAGTTTTATTTCAATACATTCATGTATGAGACAATGATTATTGATATAGGATTCAGGCTATTTCATGTATAGACGGGGCCGATTAAGTTGGGTTTCAGGCTGGGTTGGGCCTGGGCCCAAATGTTAGGCTTGAAATAATTTCGAGCTAGGCTTGGGCCCAAGTTATTTCAGTCCAACACCCGACTTGGCCTAGTCCAAAGTAAATAAAATATTAAACTAGCTTGAAGTTTAGCCCGAAACTCGTGTTCTATGATTTTTCAAGTTTCTTTATTCAGTAGTTAGGAGGGGTTAGTCTAAACTTGGTCTGAATTCAATAAAAAAATAAGACATTGGGATGTTAATTTCGGGTTAGCCCAAATTCAACCCGAATACAATCCAAAGAAGAAGAAGAAGAAGAAGAATCTGGGTTATTAATTTCGGGATGCCCAAACTTAGCTCGAAGCTCAAATAATTACATTAAGCTGGGCTTAGGCTGAATTCAGGCTTGGGCTGGGGTTTTATACTTCATGTTGAACTTGGGTTGACCCTTACCTGGCCAGCATGGTCCGATTGATGGTCCTATTGATTCTCTACCAAGGGGATTTGTAGGCGGTTTAAGGACACGAGGACTGATGACACAACTCCAACCTAAAGACCCTAAAATCTATCTTATTAAGTGAATGAGTTTAATGAATTTGACAACTTTTGTAAATGATGTGACATCGAAGGTCAAGACATGAACCAACATAAAGGACTTGAAAGATAGCAAAATCATTGATGGATATAATCCTGCAAAGATATTTAAAGAACCCGTTAAAGGAAAGTGGATAAGAAGCTTAGAGATCAAGCTAATTAAATCTTAAGTGGTCTCTTGCCTAAAACATGAGATCATAAATATTACCATTGAAATTATACCGCGAGGGTGGGCACTAGATATTATGACACATGACAGCAAAGAGGGTATCTTAACCGATTGGCTACCAGAAAGTTAGAAATTAGTACAGATGCCATGAGACCGATTGAAGAAATTCTCTAATAATGATTCATGCCAATTAAAATATTCCATATAGCAAACACTTTTATAATGACAATCTATCTAGATAATGATGTGGCTAAGGCTAAGCATTAATGGTAGCTGACGGTTATGAATGATATGTGAGGGCCCAATTATCATTAGCATGATAGTTGAACATGGGATAATTATATTAAAAAACAAAGCGACACATGGAAGACTTCCTACACTGGCTACCCGCAATGCAGGAAATGGAAATAGAGTGTCTGAAGATTAGCTAAAGGAGATGGGAACTGTTTTTGGAATAGACAGGAAGCCTATATTGATAAAAAGGAAAGCCAAGACACGAAAAATGGCTGGACGGACTACCATTAAAACTATATTGAGCATCACTACGAAGAAGAACATGTCCTCGCCAACTCAACACAACACAATTCAACAAGCTTTCAACTTATCATCCAAACCAACGCCATTGTCGCCATTTATCTCCTTATGGAGCCTTTGTTTAATTAACCTCAGTGGAGTTGATTGGATTCCTCCATAAGATCTTAAATTCTAGTCCCTTTTACATGATTAGAGTTTATTAAATTCTTCCATAGGTTTCTTGATTATTGTTCTAATCTCATTGGAATTGATTAGCTCCAAAGGTCCCTTTTTTACCACTTATCATCTACCCTACTTTGGTTGATTTGCTTCCTCCATAGTAGATTTGTTTGCCTTTGGGACTGAAGCTCAACGCTTGTTTGATACATGTATAATGTATTCACCTCATTCTTATCATAGTAAGTACTTTGTTTCAATAATAAAGTATTTATCTGTTCATATATATTTTTGTCTGTGGTTAGTTATGATGTAGTATAGACACCATAAGCTTTCCTTGAGCAGAGGGACCGACAAAAGTTTACACACATGAAGGGTAAAAAGCACTAGTAGAAATCGTGAGCCTCGAGAATGGAATTGCATGAAATTTAGTGAGCTTAAGCGAAATTTCACAAGAATCAAAATTCATAGCTTCGTTATAAGCACCGCCACTTTTCGCATAAATTCCTTCGTTAAAACCCACAAATCAGCGATTTTGCTATTTTTAGTAATTTTCTTTTCGCTATAACTTTCTATTTAGAAGTCATAATAAGATCTCGTTTGTTATGAGATGTTTAAGAAAAATTTCAATAATTGAAAAAAAATCCTCAATTAATATGAAAAAAGAACTCATCAAAGAATACACCCTCTCTATCCAACTCAATGCTTAGGGTCCTAAGAAATATTTGGAGTTGTGCCATAAGGTATGTCATACTTGGAAGTAGGACTGTCAATGATCTAGATAAAGATTTGTATTCTATTTGTATTTAGTCTGCTTAAAACGAATATGGATCCATATGTATCTGCTCAAATTTAATATTTGTTTCATTTATAAGAAGTCTGATTATAAACAGTTGAATATAAATCTATATTGATTTGTTCAGACTAAGTATCTATTTTTGTCTAAGTTTATAAGTTTTTTTTTATAGGCAAACATTAGTGGTTAACATAGTAGTAGGTGAAGATATGTATTGGACTCAGGTTTGTGGGATTTGAAGCAAACATTAGTGGTTAACATAGTAGTAGGTGAAGATGGGTATTGAACTCAGGTTTGTGGGATTTGAACCCAGACTTTACCAACTTAGCAAGCCACATAAAAGACAATATATAAATAAATACTTTTAAACATTATACCTTAGTGTTTATAATGTTTGTTGTAAGATTGAAGGTGGTTACTTTTTTTTTTTTCTTCTTCTTCTTATTCTTTTCTAGGATGTTCATCCTATTACTAATAGTCCTATTGCTCTCCACTTCTTCACCAAGTGTTTATAGATTCAAAATATTTGCATCATTGCTTAGAACCATAAGTTTTTGGTAAAAAGTTTAATCAAATCTTTGTATTCGTATCTGATATTCAGCTAACAAATCTAAATTCTATTTTTAAATATCCACTAGATATTTGTATTCGTATAAGATGTTTTGTTAAGTAATTCGAATACGGAAATGCCTATATTTACTCTGTTTTCGGTATGCTTACAGCCCTACTTGGGACAACTGATTTCCAGCCAACAATAAGGAATGAATTGATTGTGAGACTATGTATCTCTGTCACACCACGATTAAAAATAATCCAATAAAACCCATAAGGCTTACATATCCGATAGTTGTTACCATGCATTCATTTTATTTTATTTTTTACCTCAAAATCTCTTAGGTGTGATTCATTTGAACAATAATAGGACCTAAGCCCTCATTTATATATGTCGTGTGGCATGATCTTGGTCCCATAGGCAATCCCTTCTAATCAGGATGGCGGATTCTTGACCTAAGCCTTCAACCTGTCAGTCTATGCATTAATCTTGGGTTTGAGATGACTAATCCCAACTAAATTTGGAAGAAACTGTTCTGTGATGAAAAAGTGTTTGTAGTGTGTATGGTGAATAATAAACTAACATGTATTGTATTTGGGGGTTAAAAACGTCCAAAAAAGTGTTCACATGAAAAAGTAGGTGTTAAAAAAGGAGACACCAAATTCAAAAGCATATTATGTGTCAATCAATGCACAATCATAGAGACACCAATCCAGTTGTGTCCAAAAGAACCAAACAAACCAGGCTCAAATTTTCCAAAGGGTTAGATTGACTGTTCCCAACCTCGTTTAAATACTAGTCAAGTGCCAGTTAATCATTTTCCAAACACCACCTATGGTCAAATCAAAGTTAAGGAAGCGTGCTGAGACTTCTGAGACTTAAAAGGAGTGTCAAAATCAAATTTTGGGAACTATTCAGACGATTTTAAGTAGTTTTAGAAGAGAAGCTGTACAATTTCGCCCTTGGGCATAAGAATCTTGCATAAAAGCCAAAAGTAAGTGAACTTTTGACTCCAGTCAAACAAAATGCCCATGACGCACAAGTTCCTCCAACTGACCAAAGCACCCTCGACAATAATAATTATGCCCATACACGATCCAAAACAACAAAAGCTAAGGGAGGCTCTTGTAAATTAGAAGAAAACAAAGGAGTTTTTAGCAAATTGGAGTTCACTACTAAAATCACAACCCAGAGAACGGCCCTACTATTATTAATTTTTACTACAGCTCCCTTCCCCCCTTCTCTCGGTGTCTCTTTAGTCTTTTCTCCGGCGACACAAAATGGCTGAGAAGAGAGAAGAAATTCCGGCTGAACCGTCCATAATTCCCGTGGAAGAGTCAGTTTCCAGCCAAGATCCATCGGTTAATCTGACCTCCGACGAAGGAAAACGAAAGAAGGAAGAGGACGAGACATTTCGGCAGTCGAAAAGAAGAAAGAATTGCCCCGCGGCACTGGAGAAATTGGAAGAATCAGATTCGTCGATTCGAAGCTTCTCGTTCACATTCGATACTAAAATCATGGGTAGCTCCGAATGGACGCCTAAGTTTGGGTCGTTCAATTTGGGGGAAGATTTTGGGTTGGGAACGATGAGAAAGCCGGCGGAAGAGGTGGATAATAAGTTGGATAAAATTCCTCCGGTGATGGGCGATAAAGAAGAAGAAAAGGAGTTGGAGGACGGAACTATGGTGGTGGTGGTGGTGGAGGAGAGCAAGCTCAAGGGTTCGACTTTGATGGGTGATCGATTGATGAATTGATATGATTTTCATTTTTGTCTCAAAAAGTAAAGGGGAAGATGATGGGATCTCATCATGTCTCTGAAATTCAGAGCTTCATCATGTGTTTACAAAGAAAGGGGGATAAAGAAAATCATAGGTTTTTTAATAATAAAAAAGGTCTTCCCTCCCCTCTTCTTGTGTCCTATCATTTTATTATGAAATCATCTATGTAACATTACACGTGTGCATATGATGAATGGGTCTATGTTGTGCCAATTTGTCATAATATTAAATAGGATAAGGTGATTGTTACCGTCTGATTTGAGAAGCATTTTTCTGCCCGTTGTAATGTTGGAGATTTTTAAATTTTTGTTTAGGAAGGATTTTTTTTTGGTATTATGTCCCTATTTTCATGCCACGTGGAGGGTTACTAGTATAAATTCAAACTATTAGGTTGAAACTTGCCATGTGAAAATATGATGAGACTGTGATTCAAGCACAAAAGCCGAAATCAGAGAATTCGTGAGTTGGGTTTGACTCGCTTGATCTAGATTGAGGCTGTGTCTGTTTCCATTCCTATCCCCTACTTTCGCTACTTTCCTTGGCATTGGAAAACAGCTTGGGAATCCATTTGGATTTTAAATGGATTTCAAATGGTGTAAATATTCCAACCTTGTCTGTTGACAATGAAGTTGAAAAGAAAATAAAACAATATTTTCTCACTTGATGTTTGGATGTTAAGAATCTTCTTGGAAAACCAACGATAACAAAATTATTTCACTTTATATAAAATCTAATAGGAAAAAAATTGAGAATTAAAAAATAATTCAATTTTTTTTCCCAACTCCTCTAACACTAAGGGACCAGACTTGGAAGTACAGGTTCATATTCAACTATACCCAATAAGGTTTATAGCTTTGTTGACTTTAGCAGATTATCTCATATGAGCATGATGTGGGTGCTTGTGATCAAATCCAATTTGCATTTCTTGGATTAAGCATTGCGAAGCCTCTCTTAGTTAGCAATATTCCTCAGGCTCTCTGTTTCTCTGTTGGCCCCAGGCTGAGCAGTGGCATTCAACCTTGCACCCTAAATAACGTAAGCATTTTAACCCATCTGAGATGTCTTGTTCATAATCACTGTCTACTTCCTTACTAAAAGCTTTCCTATTAATCTTTTGATCTAGCTGGTTAAACCCTCGTAATCTGTAAGTTTTCCCTGCAAAGACAACCAAAAAAGAAGGGAAAAACATTACTACTTATCTAAGTACAGATGCTAAGACTTTTGTAGCTACAACAGCATGGTTTGTAAAGAAATCTACCGGCATTTATAGTAATTTCTGCTTGATAACACAAATCATTTGATTTTATAGAAAAACCCAAGATGACTTCATACCCTTTTAAATGTCTCCTTTTGAGGAGAAAGATAACTTTGATTATCTGACTCAGCTAGACCATGTGAAAAGGAAGTATGATCATGCTCGATTGTACCACCACTCTGCATACTAGTGCCCTTACGAAAACAAGACAGATTTGGTACAACTTGCAATGGTGATCCTGTCTTACAAGGTAAAGGAAATCCAGAGCCTTGGTTCACAACAGAGGAAGGTAAGGTGGCTAGTTGGTGTTCAAAAGCAGTCCAATATAGTGAAAGAAGATATTGCTCCACATGCATAACTTCAACCTCAATCAGCACTATCTCCTCAATCAATTATGTGGTGGACTGCATTCCACATTC
>JAOXJP010233872.1:0-10251 GCA_025762735.1 Platanus orientalis | reverse complement strand
AAACTTAGTTGGGATGCTCACTTGCCGTTGATTGAGTTCGCCTACAACAACAACTACCAAGCCAACATCCAAATGACCCCTTACGAGGCCTTGTATGGTAGACGATGTTGATCCCTATTGTATTGGGAAGAGGTTAGTTAAAGGAAGATTCTTGGACCTGAGATTGTCCAAATGACTACTAAAAAGATCTGGCTTATCCGTGATAGACTGTTGATGGCACAAAGCAGACATAAAAGCTATGCAAATAAGAGAAGACGTGACCTTAAATTCAAAGATGACAACGTGTTTCTCAAAGTATTGCCAACTAAAGGTATAATGAGATTCAGAAGAAAAGCACACTTGACCCGAGATTCATTAGACCTTTTAAGATCCTAAAGCGAGTTGGTAACCTTGCTTAATAGTTGGCATTACCCCCAGATTTATTGCATGTTCATCGCGTTTTCCATGTATCCATGTTGCGAAAGTACATGCATGATCCTTCCCATATCCTTCAGTATGAGTCACTTCAAGTTCGTGAGGACCTTTCATATGAAGAGCAATCAGTGATGCTTCTTGACTGCAAGGAGCAAGTGCTTCAGAACAAGGTTGTGCCTTATGTGAAAGTCTTATGACATAATCCCACGAAAGAGGAGGCTACATGGGAATGAGAGAATGAAATGAGGATCAAATATCCACATTTGTTTCAAAATCAAGGTACACATTTAAATTTAGGGACTAAATTTCAATAAGGGGGAGGATGTGACTCCCTGTGTAACAGTTAAAGGGAAAAACCATAATTTTACCATTAAAATTGTCATTTCACATATTTTAGGTAGACCATATAGTGGTTTAAGGACCCTTTGGAATGAATTAGAAGTGTAGAACCCAAGTTGTACCATGAACTTGTCAAGTTCTAAAGTTTTTCCAAGTACGTAATTGAGATACCTTCACAAGAAAACCTATACCAATCCCAAGATAATTTAAGTATAAATTATACATTATTGGAAAGGTCTTCAAGTATACTTTCCAAAGCCTCAAATGACATGCAAATCGGAGTTTTCTTCTAAAAGTTATGTTTGTTTTTTTGTAAAGGCTCAATACTGAAATTTCATAAAGGAGCTTGATCCATCACGAGAAGGATCACAGATCTCGGGAAGGATCATAAGCATGATCAATCATGGATCACGGGAAGTATCATGAGCATGATCGATCACGAGAGAAGGATCATGACTCCTAGGTATTTCTGAGAGGCTCCTGATCGATCACGAGATCAATCACAGATCTCCTGATCGATCATGACTAGGAATTGCATAAAGTTTCAAAATTTTATAATTTTTGCCATTTTAAACGTGGCTTTCACCCATTGGACCCACACACGTGGGATCTCATCTTGGATGAGTTATAACTCTAATAAACCCTCATTTAAGTCATTTAGAACAAAAAAGAGTAAAGGTTAAAGAGATTAGAGAGGCTTAGGAGAGAGAGTTATTCTCCAACTTTAAAATTTTTCTAGAATTAGTGTTTTTATTCCTAGATCTAGGCTAAATTAGTATGAATTTTTATTTCCTTACCTTATTTTATATATTTTAACCATTGAATACCTTGTTTACTTATAGAGAAAGGAGATTTAGACAAAGGAAAAACGCTTTTTGTAGAGGATCCCCTTCAAAACCAAGAGTAAAAGCTTTAGATGAGTGAATAAGCATTTTATGCTTTCATTTTTTCTAGGATCTTAGATTTGTTGTTTGTGAGCTATGTTATGGTGGATTCATCTCTATTTCATTTTAAGAACATTGATTTCTTGATGGAGGATCATAGTTTCTTGATATTATCATGTTAGTTAATAACTTTCTTATTGGTTTCTTTGATTGCTTGGGTTATGGAGTTATGTTGTTGTGAATAAAGCTTTATGAAATGGTTTGGATGGTCTCTAATCTATATGAAGGAGTTTGGGAAATTGATTTACATGGGTTATAGGGATTGGAAGAGTCCTTGTAGTGAAGATTGGGGTTCCCCCTTTGATTTCCTTTAAGTTTATCAATTATTGCACTCTACATGTTTAATAAAATGCCTTTTATTGTTTTCCTTACTAATTACACGTCTCTTGAATGCCTTTGGATTCCTTGCATGAGCTTAATATCCTCTTCAGTAAATTTCTTCAAATACATGTTGGCTTATAGAAATTTGTGATATTCTATAGATTTCCATGTTAGGATCTTAGAATTCATGTGTAAATACTTTAGGTTTTGCATCTTTTGGAAAATGTCTAGTGGCATGAGCATGCTACCTATGGGCATCGCGAAAAAAAACCTGAGATAGTCCCCCGCCCACTTCGTGGAATACAGTGTTTGGCCAACATGGGGGTCAACCAAGGCTCGATGTTTAGAGTCACCACCAACTCGGATTTTTACAGACGGGGTTGGACGTCTACCTCATTTCCACTGTGCAGGCTTGCAGTCCAATCTAGACCATTAGGCCTATAATGACTCTCGAACTGGTTTAGGTTTTTCAGAGATTCGGGTAAGCTATTTAATTGCAATTGAGGAAGGTGTTAGGCACCCTAATTACCCACATTTTTAGGATGGTTCCTCTAACCTAACAATGTCTAACTGCCAATGAGCAGAAATAAATAGAAGAATTTGATCCATACACCTAAATTTCATAGGCATATGCCTGAATTTTTCAGAAGGAAAAATTCAAATAAAAATCCTCCAACCTATTCATTGGCTCTTTTGGGCCATCAAATGGGGTCCATTGACCCTAGAATTTTTCAAAGTTGGGCCAATGCCCCAAAGACCTCTCTACAAAATCCTAAGTCCAATGGGTGGGTGCAAACCCCCCTTTGAATTTTTTAAAGTGGGTGGTTTCACACTTCTCCAATTGAATGGTGTTATGACTCTTCAAAATGGGTGGGTTCTAAAGAAAATTGCACAAACCTAATGAGGTCTATGAGTTGTGGGGTCCATTCCAGGGGTTATCGTCATTAGATCCAGCTCAAATTTGACATGTAAACTCCCAACAAGTTTATAAATCCAGTAAAGGGAAAAAATAGAACAAGACAGCATGTAAGGAAAGAAAGATTTGATCTATGACTGAAATGACAGAATTTAATGCAGACTAGAATCAACAAATAAATAATTAAAGAATAAATCAGGTAAAATGCCAAAACTTAAATGAAATAAAGCATGAAAATTAATTAAAGCATATAAATTAGTTACTTAATATACAAAGAAATAATTAAGCTAAAATCATAAATAGATAAAGAATTAAAATTCGGACACCCACATATCTTACTTGTGAAGTGTAAAAGGATTTCAAATCAGTGAACAAGTGGGAGTCCATTTTGAGGGAAAAAGGGATCCATTGTCTATGGAAATTAATGGATGGGTAAATCACCATGACGGTGACTTACTGTCCAAATTTGAAGTCATAACTTCTCCAATTGAAGGAGTTATGATTCTCACTTCCCAATAGGTCAAAACAAGGACATTAAAAGGGGAGACAAGTTTGTCTCCCCTATGTTCCACCATTAGAGGCTTTCAATGGGATTCCATGGGGTCAATTGCAACAATCTTAAATTCTAAACTTTGAAAAAGAAAAAAGGTGGGATACTTACCTCAGCATAAGCTTTCCTTCCACTTTCCTTTCTCTCTCTCTGTTCTTTTCTTTCTCTCTCTTGGAATCTTTTCTTGTTTTCTATATTTTTCTTCCTCATTTTTTTTCCTCCCTTTATTGTGGCCAAATGGGGTGTATTTATAGGGGTGATGGCCATGGGAAGTAAAGGATGAGCATGGCAAATGGGACCCACCATTAAAAATGGGTAGTGGAGAGAAGGAGATTTGAATATAAGGGTGTGGAGGCACCTCAATCACACACATGTGAGCTGAAGTAGCTTCATCTCATTGGTCATGGTGAGGAGGGGGGTTGGATGTATGCCATGTGACAAGATGGAAGAAATGGAGGTTGGAGGTAAGGAGATGAAAATTCAAGGGTTTAGATGGGTTTAGGGGGTAATTTAATGGTAAATGATGGAATGGGGGTGTGTGGAAGCATCTCAGCCACACACATGTGAGCTAAGATAGCCTCCTCCCATTGGTAAAAGTGGGAGAGAGTTGGATGCATGCCATGTGGCAAGAGGAAAGAAATGAAGGGTGGAGGTAAGGAGGTGAAAATTCAAGGGTTTAGATGGATTTAGGGAAATCAATGGTAGATGATTGGCTAGGGTTCATGGCCACTTATCAAAAGTAGCTTTGAGTTGATGCCAAATCAAGGGCCCTAACGCAAAGTTGCTTTAAAGATATTTTGGGAGCATTTATGAGAGCATTTAATGAGGGGAGAGAAAATATTTTCCCTAATTAATGCTCTGGGATATTTTGGCTAGTGGAATGACCCCTTACTTGTCTTGGCTTACTTTTTAGGCTCCCAAGCTCAAAAAGTCTTGAATTCTTTATGCTTTTTGGATCTCTCAAATGCTTCAGTCCCAATGTCACTATCGGAATCGAATTCAGACAAGTATAGGTAGGGAAAAAATGACTCCAAATGCCTCCAAAATGTCTTAGACCCATATAACAAGGATAAAATAGTAAAATTAAATCCCAAAGTCTTGATATGAAAGGTAACTTTCGAATTTTATGAGGCATATGTTTAGACTGTTCACGAAACTGATACCTAAGTTAAAATCTACATTCAAAACCCTGATTAGTCTAAAGCCAAATCCTCAGCGGAATTAAGATGGGTTTTTCTTGAGTCTAAGGTGAAAAAAATGAAGGTCATAGAATATTGTAGGCTCTGGAGTCTCAAGAACACAGGATTTGACAAACTGTCAATTATATTTTTTGGAGAGTTCTCGAGAGGTTCCCAAAAAAGGGTTACCTGGCAAAAAAATACAGCTTGGATTTGTAAGAAAATGAGTAATTAGGTTGTGCTAAGTCTACAAATGGACATGTCTATTAGGGGTTTCTTTGAAGATATCAACAAATTTGAGAAAATGGGTCTGAACTTAAGAGATTTGGGTTCTGGGAGAGCTCCCAGAGGTTCACTGAGTGTTAGATACAGACAAAAGTAGTTTACATTGGACTAAGAGAGAATGTGATGATTGGGGTATGCTGAGTCTTTGGATAGCCCTAGTCTACGTGAAAGTCTCTTGAAGGTCTTAGAACTGTCAAAGTAGGGCCATTGATTGGCTGAATTTCTAATCTCTAGTGAATTCTTGGGAATATACCAAAGGTTCATCAATTGTTGAAAATGATCGGGTATAATCTAGAGAAATTGAAGAATCTAATATGGAATGGGTCTGATAATATCGAAGTTGGAGAGCTAGTTTTGAAGCCTTGGCAATAACTGAGATTTGGCCACTGACTGTTCTGAATTTGGTAGTCTAGATAATTTTCAGGAGTTTACCCTAGGTCAAATATAGACAAAACTATCTTTTGAAGGTTTAAGGGAGTATTGAGATTTTGCAGGTTGCCTGAGTCCCCAAAAATTCCAGTTTGTTAAATAGCTTTTTGAAGATAATCATGATTAGAAGGCATAGGATCTGATTTGGGGGCATTTGGATGACAGGGAAAATTTCTAGGATTTATTGAGGGTTCAATTTTGAGGAAAAATGAGGAATTTTGAGAATGTGGGGGTAGAATTGTAATTTTTCAGCCTTTAGTGCTTTAATGTGGGAAGACTTATGAAGGTTGGAGAATTATGGAGAAATGGGTTTACTATATTGAAATTTGGAATGTTTTGAGGGTATAAGGGCAAAATGATAATTTGTCAGCCTTTGATGCTTCAATGTGGGAAGGCTTGTGAAAACTAACAAAATCAAAATAAGGTTGATAAATTAAAATTTGGACCATCGTAGTCCCAGAGTGTTTTCTGGGGAAATTAGGGTTTAGTTTAACTGATCTTTGAGTAGGATTTTAGCATTGATATTGTACTTTGCGACCGGAGTATCCATTGGGAATGTCTAATCACCCCAAGTCTAGATTTAATCTCAGTGTCTGGGGTTTAGGGAATGCTAGGGGTCTTGGCCTATCTTTCTTAAACCAGGGGTGTCTAGAGTCTAATCATATCCATTCTTGTAGTGAACCCATCTAATCTCATTAATTAACCCAAGTCCAAATTTGGGTGCTAACACTACCTTTAGCGTAATTCGCTTCAGAGTTTTTATGGCATTCCACTTGGTTATTTACATAGATTTTAGGACATTGTGCCACATGGTTTTATCACCATTGACATGTTGGATTTGGCTCTTTCTTATATAAGACATGTGGATATTTTCCATATATAGCAAACTTTGTAGTAGTATTTTACTTTTGCATAAGCATGGATTTGACATTTAAATTTGGACTCGAATTTACCATAGATACCCTGCCACCGGGTCACATACTTGGAGAAGGGGCTATATGTTTGCCCAGTGAACCACAGGTACCCTACCACCATGTCACATAATTCGTAAAGCGGTTATATTCTTGCCCAATGAACCACAGGTACCCTACCGCCAGGTCACATAATTGGCGAAGAAGTTATATGCTTGCCCAGTGAACTATACGTACCCTTCAATAGGATCACATAATTGGCAAAGGGGCTATATACTATCCCATTGAACCACAAGTACCCTGCAACAGGGTCATATAATTGGTGAAGAGGCTATATACTTTCCCAGTGAACCACGGGTACCCCGTTGCTAGATCACATAATTGGCGAACAAACAATATGTTTGCCCAGTGAACCTCAAGTACCCTGCCACCGGGTTACATAATTGGTGGAGATATACACTTGCTTAGAGAACCTCGGATACCCAGTCACCAGGTTACATTAATTAGTGAAAATAGACCTAGTGGCCCAATACCTAGTTTGGTTTTATCGTAAACCCTATGATGGGGTGGTGGTGGTGGTGAGATGAGTCAGATACCCATTAGCTCATTCACAGGAGATTATAGATTTGACCTTGCCACTCAAGATACAAATCATGGTTCACGTCCACTTACTCTACAATATCGGCGAAGTGAAGGGGTGAGAGTGAGGGGGTTTAGGGGAGACATCAGGAGGCAGAGAGAGGTTTCCATCACACAGCTGACATGTTAGTTGGATCTTTTGATAGCATGAGGCTCAGTGGGGCTTATTTTGGGTAGCAGCATGGGTTCTTCCCTTAATACCCCCAGTCTTAGACATGAGAGGCTTCAAAAACTTGTGTTTGTCTATTACAACTTGCGTTTGAGAATGAAGCAGAAAAATATCGAAATATTGAAGAGTACACCGGCCCCATTAATCTTACAGAGATTTTCTGCAATGAGGGAGATGAGGACGAGCCATTATACGAGTGGGTTAAGGAGGCCGGAGAGCCAATATTGGATGAGGCAAGTGGACGACCAAGCTCTCATATAGCAAGTCAAATGGGAGTAGATGTGGATGCATTTATACAAACACAACAATGGAACCAAACACAAGAGCAACCAAATCCCATAGTTATGGGCAAATTAGTTGATGATGAGTATATAAGTGCTGCTAGTGCTAGCTCCTCCAATAGTGGTGAATCTAGTGACGATGATGATAATGGAGGCGGTGGAGGAGCCGATGGAGGAGGAGAGGAGGTTCAGGATGGGGATGAGGATGATGATAGAGGGGATGGTGGCGGTGCTGGTATGACATAGAGACCATATGGTGCTGGTGGGACACAGGATACAGGTCATGGTTCACGTTCACCTCCTCTACAATATTGGCGAAAGAAATGGAGGGGTGAAAATCAGGGGGAAAGGGGAGACATCACAAGGAGGAGAGAGGTTCCCATCACACAGCTAACATGTTAGCTGGATCTTTTGATAGCATGAGCCTCAGTGGGGCTTCTTTTGGACGACATAGGTTCTTCCCTCAATAACCCCAGTTTGCTATTGTTAGTACACAGAGTCAAGAGGGATCTTCATGGATTGATTCTATTTTTGGCTTCGGACCTGGTTACCAGCAGTAGTACATAAGGCCACCTTCAGCCGATAGGCCCAGTTCCATTACCTCATCCACATCATCATTTGATCAGGAGCATCGGGCTTCACGGGCCCATCAGACCCATCAGGATTCTAGTTCTACTTCTACTTCTACTTCTACTTCTCATCCTCAATTGAGTCAGTTTACAATGTCCAGCTTTCCACGATATGGGATGCTCTCAAGAGTAGATGATTCTATATATGAGAGATATGTTTATGACTATTGGGCATGGCATAGTCTAAATATCTCATGGTTGGATTATTGAGGCTTAGTAGTAAAGCGGTTTCAACATCAACAATTTCAGCAATATTGTGATAGTGATAGCCATGATGATTATCAACCTCCCCAAAACTCAATGTGGTTATGATGAGGATTGAACTGGTTGGCACTTGGCAGCAGTCTTAGCACGGGTAGACTCTGGTACTATTCTCTATCTCATTATATTATTCTCCAGTTTTACTATTGTAAACTTAAAGTTGTAGTTGTATTTTTGTAAGACTTTGCATTAGCATTAGAAATGAATGAGAATGACATTTCAACATTGATTATGTTTTATGTCTATGGATTTGTAGCTTTATTGTGTAATGTGCAGTGTTATTTAATAACCTTTAATACTTAACATTCTAGACATGCACAACAGCGTGTGTCACGAGGGTACCGATTCCCAACTATTGATACCCAAGTGTGTAATGAAGTATAATGGTTTATAAGTATTTAATGATGTTTATTATATCATTTCCTAAAGTTTCATTCAAAAATTCAAAGGCTTAGATAGTGTTTCCATAGATTCCATAGGCAATAACATATGTCATAAGGGTGACGGTTCTCCTAACCATTATAAATGGATGTTTCCTATATTTAATGATTCATAAGTGTGAATTATTGATTATTTAATCAAATCCTAAAGTTTCAAATCAAAATTCTTTCATTTGATTAGCTTTTCCCCCATTTCTTACCCTTTCTCGGTTTCGAACGTCGTTTCTCTACGATAAGCTATAAGACGCGAGATGTCTTCATCTCTCGAGGTTAGATATGAGTCATGATAATGAGATTTTGAACCTTGATGCTTTGTCAAACTTCTAATAAAATGATTTGCTAGCAACATGGTTTTAAATCTTGCGTGAGACGGTCTCACATGAGATGTCTCAATATCGTAGGTATGGGAGATGAAATAACCAATTTATTTAAAAACTCCATACAGGTTCGCATTTATTGCAAGCCGTTACGCGAGATGCGCGATACGTGGGAACCCCCAAGCCAATTTTTGCTTAAAATTGTCGAAAGATGCAAGACAAGGTGTATTGCATCTCGTAGCCAAAACCCCCTACCTTATTGCAAGCATCAAAATTCAATAAAAAAAACTCAATTTTTTCTATGTTTCTTGATAGATTTAGCTTCCTTGAACAAAAACTAGGACTCCACTTGAGTCCATTTGGATTGAAAAGCTTTATTTGAGCTAAATCGATGGATCGAAGCAGAAACCCCAAATCTAATAAAAAACTTCGATAATCTCTCTATTTCTGCTTCTAATCCCTGTAGTTTTTGTATATATTATACATTTGTGATAGATCTACATATTCATAGAAAAAAAAATTTGGAAAAAAATATTTATTTATTTTTTTCAAAAAAAATAAAAAAGTAAAGAAAAATAAAAAAATTATACCAAATGAGCATTGTTTAATCTAATTTTTTTATACGACATACTACAGCCTATTTTAAACATAATATGTCAAATTGGTAGATTTCAAAAACTAAAATATTTTTTGTATTTATTTACAACAACAAACAACCTTATCCCAACTATTTGGGGTCAGCAACACGAATCCTAATAACAAACAGCCTATTTAGGGCCATATCTGTCATTAAATTACAAACTGCCATGTCCCTCCTTACTACCTCCACCCAGGTCAATTTTTGGCCTTCCTTTAGTCCTTTTTAACACCTTCAACTTGTATTGTCCCACTCCGTCTCATTTGTGCAGTCATTGGTCTTTGTTGCACATGTCCAAACCATCTTAATCAACTTTCCCTCATTTTATCACCTATTGGTGTTACACCTAAGCTCTCACGAATGGATTCATTCCTAATTTTATCCTTTCTAGTCTTTCCACTCATCCATCTCAACATCATCATTTCAGCCATACTCATTTTATGTACTTGTTGTTTGTTGGCTGCCCAAAACTCTGCTCCATAAAGCATGGCTAGTTTTATAGCTGTCTTATCTAATTTTCCCTTTAATTTTAGTGGTATTCGTTTATCACACAATACTCCAGAAGCACTTCTCCACTTCAACCATCCCGCT
>JAOXJP010233871.1:0-10251 GCA_025762735.1 Platanus orientalis | reverse complement strand
AGTAGTTTATTAAGGCCGGCTCTCAACCTGACGCCACCCTCCTCCTTTATCCGGGCTTGGGACCGGCAATGTCTGAATTAGAGAACAAAAATATGTATGCTTGCTGTCCAGAATTCTGAGTGTCAAAAAAATGTTCATTAAAAGTGTCTAAACAATAGAATCAATGCAAAATGGTGAGACTATGATCAAGGGGCTAAACCTAGACACTTTAGAAGACTAATGGGTTATTTCCAAAGGTTGAAAAAAGTCATTAGGGCTGTCCAAACAGAAAATCCAATAAACATAATATTAGGGAATTTTGTCAAACACTTGGAGTGCAGGAAAATTCAAGTATCAATTAATAGGATTTCAAAAACTAAATAAAAGGGTTTTGTAAGGGGTTTTGAAAGGCCATGTTAGGGTTTATTTAAAACTACAAATTAGGGGCTGTAGGTACTAAAAACACCCAGAAAATTAACCACTAGCAGTCCTAGCATATGCCAACAAAATACCAGAAAAAGTACTCAATTAGGGAATTTAAAAGGGAGCTAAAATAGATGAATAGCACCTGATTTCAATGAAGGCAGCACCCTTGATGTAGTCTAGCATGAATCCAACCATAAGCCATGAAAAAGGAAGTGATTCGAACCAAACTTAAAAGAACCCAAAAATCTGCCCAAATTTTCAAAGTGTTGCCTAGGCCTAAGAGATCCCCTTAGGATTCTCTTATGGCTAATATTTTCTTTAGTCCTCCACTACAAGATGGGTCCAGGTGTTGTGCAACTCCTAGTGGCTTCGAATCTCATCAAAACTCCTTCCCTAGCAGCTAGTTCTAGAGCTGGAAAATTTTCCAGCAAACAATAAACTAGAGAAAACAATAAAAATAAGAAGAGAGGAAAAAGGATAAGCCTCTTAACCCAAAGGGAAGGGGCTAGTCTCTCCCACCATTGTTAAACTTGGAGAGATCCAAATCCCTTTCCAGGGTTTTGCAAGCACTAGCCGAACCAAGAGAGAGAACACTTTGAAATTTTCAAATTTTTATTGTATCCCCAAAATAAGGGGTGTGGGGTAGCTCTTACAAAGCTTCCTACAGCCAAGGTATACATAAATAAGGTCCTTTGGACCAAAATACCTCAAATAAAATAAAGATACCACTAAAACATATAAAAGACATAAAAATCCTTCTTTAGACAATTATGGACAAAAATACCCTCACACATGTGTACCCCCCTACAAGAGACAAAATAAAGTGTAGCAAATAAAAGAAACACATCAGTAACTAAATAAAATAACTCCTCAACATAAAATAAAAAAGTCTCTTGGGCCTGGCAAAACATGTGGGCCCCCTACTCGAACCAAAGTAATGGTCTAGCTCTCCTACAACGTCTCCAGTAGGTCTCAAAAGTACCCTTGGACCTGATGTCCTCATTAATAATCCCACAAAAACACAAACTATCTTAATCCAATAGCTGAATCCCAATCCCTCAATAAACCACCCATATCCTCATTGTCACAACCCTTACAATTTCTAGCCTAAAACAATAATTTGGCCTTCGCCTTTCTGTACACTTGAAAAGAAGGTTCCAAAGTATTATCAAAAACCTTGTTGTTCCTTTCCCTCCTCACTGACCAACAAACTGTTGCCGAGATCAGCCACCATACACTTCTTTCTTTAAAATTAAAAGTTATATTCCTCCAACCAGCTAAGAGACACGTCACGTTTAGAGGGGTTACCCAACTTAATCCAAAGTCTCTCATCATCCCACTTCAAATATCCCAAGTGAACGGGAAATGAATAAAGTCAATAAACACATGGGATATTGACTCCCTATCTCCATAACACATCAAACAGATATTAGTTAGATACATCCCTTTGCGGTTAAGAACATCCATCATAGATACTTTCCCAAGAGATGTAGTACATAAGAAACATTAGACCTTCAAGGGAATCATGTTATTCCAAATTTCCTTCCATGGAATATATGATCATCTAGCAATGGCGATTATCATTGTGGAACATAAGACATTTGAGGTGGAATCGGTAAAGGTTGGCCAATCGGAATCAATCAGGCAAACAAAAAGAGGCTTTGGTAATTCAGTTTCGATTGAAGTAAGGATCTCCTTTATCAAATGGCTAATCGAACACCTTCCTCTTGCTGGTCAGTTTCCGGAGAAGGACAAACTTGTGAGAACACAAGATGAGGGAGATAAGGTGTTGGTATTTCAACATAAACAAAATAGTCGTAGAAGATTTGTCGAGATTTCAGCAACTTTGAGAAATGGACATGGAAGACATGTTATTATTCTAGAAGATCATGATGCTTCAGGCTAGGAAAATTTAGCTCGGGTATTACAGACAGAGTTCTTGGTAGAGGAGAAACCAAAATTTGAAAATCCCTTCAGGCATCATCCACAAGATGCTCCTACGATATTGATGAACAAACCTCAAGGTCGTAGGAATCATCAAATATGGAAACGAAAAGATAACCAAGGGGACTAGGATTTGTGTGTTTACATGGAAAGAGTGGATGCCAACCTTTCCTATGAAGAAATTGAAGATTTGGTTTCCGATGAAGAAATTGAAGATTTGGTGGGTCTGCCATTACTCCGAAAAAAGAAAGCCCGTATAATACATTTCACTGAAAATCGAGGTCTTTTTTTGGGAGAGAGTTGGGCTGAATCATTCTGGCTTCATGCGCATGGTATGCATATGATTCAGCCAGGAGTATTGGTATTTCACAAATAGACTCCATTCTTGGGAACAAAATAGGAGAAGTCATTGAAAAGATTGTTTGGGCTTTGAATCAGGGGACTGCTGTTCCATTTATGGAAGAAATATGTGCTTTGGAGATTGCAAAGGGGCTTGCAGTGTGTAGATGCGAAGTCCATGGATTTAAGCGATCTCCAATGGGCCGTTGGTGAGAATTCAAACTCTCCAGACGGACCTCCGTAATATTCCTCAAATTTTGAAAGTTTTAGATGGAGAACTATCCTACCAGGTGGCTATTGTAGTGGAGGATGATTAGGAGGAGGAGCCAATGGAAAAATCGATGTCAAGAGTCAGAAAATCAAACCAAGAGAAAGATGAATGGTTGGCAATCAGGAGACAGGAAATAAGGTGGTTTCGCACTCTGACATATCCAGCAGTTCCATACGGTTAAATCCTAATTCAAATTTTGAATAACCACCCACTGACCAGAGGAACACTTTGAATAACCACCTGAAAAATGGGTCATCAAACTTTGAATTAGATTTTAATAAAGGAAATGTGGAAATTCTGATCTTACCCAACTCCATATCGAGAATTTTAACTGGATTTTGAGAGAATGGCAAGACATCGTCAAGAATTCCTGAGGGACCTACTTTATCCCTTCGAACAAAGGAGTGGGTTATCTCACACTTCGGTTAAGGGCCTGTTGGTATGAAGGAGAACATCCAAATAGTTGCAAAGGAATACCCGATGGAAAATGTGAAGGATGATCAAAGAAATGCCCATCAAACAAGAAGGAGTCGTCATCTTCTCGAGGAAGGGCCGAAACCAACTCGATTGTCGACTGCTCTCCGCTGGCAATGATCCATCGTGCTAAGGAATGACTTGCCGGATCCTTCGTCGCCTATGTAGAGGGAAAAGGAAAACTTTGCTTCTCTCGATGACAACCCATCACTTGTGAGGGCAAAGGTTAATAGGTTTGGTACAAGGGACACGGTGTTGGAACCCCCCTAGCAAAACAATAGTGAGCAGAGGCTTGAGTTAGTCACTATAAAAGAGATTGCGCTTGTCTTGTCCGAGGCATCCTTGGGGGTGTAATTTGAAGGTTGAGATATTAATGTCGGAACCCCCCCTAGCAAAAAAATAGTGAGTAGAGGCTTGAGTTAGTCACTGTAAAAGAGATTGCGCTTGTCTTGTCCGAGGCATCCTTGGGGGTGTAATTTGAAGGTTGAGATATTAATGGCACTAGAAAGAGAAATCTTAATATCAAGGTCGGTGATGAATAATAGGCGTGTTCACAGAGAAGTCCAAATCCTTTGGTCTATAATCAAAAATGGGAATGGAAGTAGGAGGATTAGCATTGGTAGTCAAAGGATTGGAGTCTGATCTCCTTGGGCTTTTTCCTAGGTCATCCCCTATCTCGATGAATTTTTCAATATTTCCTGGAACATGAGGAGCCTCGACAGATATGATAAAAGACTGCAGATCAAAGACATTATTAATTCTAGCTTGGTTGAGGTGCTTGTGCTACCGGAATCCAAGATGAAGTCTATCCCCCGAGACTTCATTCATCAGGTAAGTCCCCTCGCTTTAGTGGACAAGCATTATCTGCCTTCGAAAGGTTCTGCAGGAGGAATATGGGTGGTTTGGGATACAGAGAAAATTAAGGTTTTGCAACCATGGATCAAAGAATGTTAAGTCACATTTCGTGGCCGTCTGAGAAATTCAAAAGCAGAATGGATGATTACAGGTGTCTATGGGCCTAGCTCAGCGAAGCTAAAACCTGAGTTCTTTCAGGAGTTGGCTAGTATTAAAGATGTTGGTCAGCCTATGGTGCGCTTTTTAATGAAGTCCTCAATTTGGGAGATCGCTTTAGTGACAAAAGTTTGTTTGGAGGAACGAGGCTATTTGCAGACTTTGTTGATGATCAACGCCTTAGGGATGTTCCAATTATGGGAGAGACATATACTTGGTCAAACATGCAAGCCAATCTTTCTTTGAGCAAATTGGATAGATTCCTCATCTCCTCTGAATGGGACACTCTTTTCCCCTTCTCAAAAGGTATGGCATGGTTGAGACTTGTCTTTTATCACATTCCAATTGTGTTATGTGGAAAAATGCCAAAAGAGGATCCCAAACCATTCAAATTTGAAAATATGTGGATTAAGAGCCCAGGTTTTGTCGAGATGATAAAGAAGTTGTGGGTGTCATTTAATGTTGCGGGTAAGCTAAGCCAAAGGCTCCGATTAAAACCAAAATTGTTAAGAAACAAACTTGGGATTTGGAACAAGGAGGTCTTTAATAATGTAGATGTGAAATAGAAGCAATTGTTATAAGAGATTCAATTTCGGGACTCTAATGAGGAACAAAGGAGCCTTTCGGGAGGTGAAAGATAGTTGTGGGAGCATGCCAAACAAGATTATGCAAAGATTTCTTACCTTGAAGATATTAAATGGAAACAAAAGGAAAAAGTTCAATGGTTCAAGGAGGGAGATAACAATACCATTTTCTTCCATAGGATTGCATCCTCAAGACGAAATACTAATTTCATCTACTCTTACTGGATGAGAATGACTGTGAGGTGGATCTAGCGGGTTTAAAATCGCATATTGCAGCATTCTTAATGAAATTGTAAAAGGATCTGGATATCAAAAGACCAAAGTTGGATGGAGTGAAATTTAAAAGAATCTCTTCAAAAAAAAAAAAAAAGGGCTTGGCTTAAACAGCCGTTTGACAAGGCTGAGATTAAAAGTGATGTCTAGAGCATAGAAGATGATAAAGCACTGAGCTCAAATGGTTTTACATTAGCTTTTTTTAAAGCTTGTTGGGAGGTGGTGAAAAGGAATATTATGGACACGGTAAAAAACTTTTATGAAGATGCTTTTCTTAGTAGGGGTAGTAATGCGACTTTCATTTCACTTATTCCAAAATCAGATCATGTAGTCAAAATCTTGGATTTCAAACCCTTAGCCTCATGGGAAATGTCTATAAATTATATCCAAAACTTTAGCTTGCAAACTAAAAGAGGCATTGTAGGATGTAAAATCTCCAAATCATAGAGCTTTCCTTGGGAGCGGACAAAGTGTAGATGGGGTGCTAGTAGCAAATGAGTGTATGGATGCAGTGATTAAGAAATGAGATTCTAGGGTTCTTTGTAAGCTTGACCTGGAAAAAGCTAATGATAAAGTGAACTAGGAATTCCATTATTATATGTTGGGGAGGTTAGGATTTGGAAACAAATTGATGAAAAAAATTTATAGGACAGTTTTTTTTTGAATAGGACCTCAATGGAAAATTTTCATAGTGCTAGAGGATTGAGGCAAGGAAATCCTATACCTCCTTTTCTATTCTTGATTACAATTGAGGCGTTTGGAACTCTTTTTACCAAAGCTTTCAAGGCGGATTATTGAACGGGTTTGAGGTCCAGAATAATAGGTTAAACGTCTCTCGCTTGCAATTTGCAAATGATACGTTTATCATGTGTAAAGCCTCAAAAGACCAAGTTAAGTACTTGAGATGTGTAATCAAATGTTTTGAAGCAATTTTTTGCCTGAAAGTGAATCTCCATAAAAGAAAATTTTTTTGGGTCAGCAAGGTGGATCATATAGGTAAGCTAGCAAATTGTCTTGGTTGCACAATGGGATCCCTTCTAACTACTTACCTTGGTCTCTCTCCTTTAAAAGCACAACTCCTTGGAATATAATAGTTAACCGAACTCAAAAAAGATTAGTTGGTTGGAAAGAAAGCTATCTATCTAAAGGTGGGAAAGTGGTTTTAATTAACTCAATGCTAGCAAGCCTTCCAACTTATTTCCTATCTCTTTTTACGATTCTGGTTTCGGTGGAAAAAAGAATTAAACAATGTTAAAGGGAATTCCTTTGGGGAACAGGTAAAGAAGGTGATGGGATGCATCTAGTTGCTTGGAATGACTTTCGCAAACATGGAGGGCTTGGAATTTGTAGAATTCGAGATATGAATAAGACGTTGCTATCTAAATGGCTATGGAGGTTTGGTCATGAGGGAGACAATTTGTGGTGACAAGCTATTGCTAGCAAATACGGTATGGTAAATGAGTAGAAGGCAAAGAGCTATCTCCCTAACGAGTGTAGCTGCTAGAAAGTCATCATAAACTCTATAGAAGATTTTAGATTGGGGACTAGATTTGAAGTGGGATCTAGGACAAAGATAAGATTTTGGAAAGATTGTTGTTATTACTCTTCTAAATCTCTTATGTTGGTATTGTCCTCATTATTTCGTCTTGCTAAAGATAAGGAGGTTAAAGTGGTTGATTGTTAGGTCTCCATGGGCAAAGGAGGAGTTTGGAATGTGGACTTGCGTAGAAGATTAAACGACTAAGAGCTAGATGACATGGCTAACCTTCTTGGAATTGTTGACCCCTTTCATTTGCAGGTTGAAGTGGAAGACAATATGAGATGGAATCATACCAAAAATGGGATCTTCTCTGTTAAATCTTGTAAAAAGTTGAAGTTGTCTAAGGTAACTACCACCTGACCCTCTTGGGATTAATATTTAGAAGCTTTTTTTTTATAAGGGAAAAATTTTGGAAGCTTAATATTCCTTCAAAAGTAATTTTCTTTGTATGTATTGTTGCTAAAGGAACCCTTCCTACTATATACTTTCTTCAACATTGAGGCTTAATTCTCCCTAATGCATGCCCCCTTTGCCTTCAAGATGTGGAGAGTATTGATCATATCTTCATTCATTATTCCTATGCAGCAGAGATTTGGAGTATGTTCTTGAAGGAGATTGGCTTTTCTTGGGGTTTACCAAAAGGGGTGGATATGTTGTTTCAATCTTATGTTCTTGAAGGAGATTGGCTTTTCTTGGGTTTTACCAAAAGGGGTGGATATGTTGTTTCAATCTTGGAGTATTTGGAATACGTCAAAGAAATGAAGCACCTTATGGAAATTAGTTTGCTGCGGTTTGTTGGGTGCTTTGGCTGGAGTGTAACCAAAGAGTGTTTGAGAGATATCGGGAACCGGCATTCATTGTCTTGTCCAAGGCTAAGGATTTGGTCTATTTTTGGGGTTCATGATGTAAACATATGGGGGAATATTCTGTTGCGAGCACTAAACAGTGATGGGGGAATATGTTTTTATGTAATTACGCCTATGCATCTCTTGTTGCTTGTATTCTCTTGGGATTTCTCATCCCTTTGCTCTTAATGCACTTTCCTTATTAAAAAAATATATATTAAGATTTGCAGATGATTCAACCTGACCATAACAGATTCTCATATAGAAACACCCTTCAGGCTATAAACCATATCCTTCAAACTTCAAGGTTAATTTGGATGTGCATATTTTCCAATATCTCCAACATACTTCTAATAGAAGGGATCTGCCAATAAAAGGCAGTTCTCCTCAAGGTCGGCTACCATACCACAAGATATATAACAAAGGCAGCATAGTCTGCTACCTTGGCCAACCGATTTGCAGCCAATTAATACACATTAGAATACACCTCTTTCAACGGTCTCCCTCCGCACCATGTATCATCCGAAAAGCTTATTCTATCTTCCCTACCCACCTCATAATGAATACCATTTTTTAAATACAACCAGCTCTCTCAAAATTCCTTTCCATAAGCTCCTCCCATAAGGACCCCACATTTCATTAGGATTCCAAACATCATGAATCCCATACTTCTCAACCAACACAGTTTTCCATAGCCACTCCTCATTCAATCCCAATCGCCCAAAGCCATTTATTGAGAATAACTTTATTCAAGTCTTGCGAAGACCAACTCCTTCTTTCATCTTAGGAGTGCATACAATGTCTCAAGCCACAAGATGTATACATGACAAGTCCTCCCACCCATCCTCAAAAACTCCCATTGAAGCTTCTCCATAATCAATGCCACTTGCTTGGGCAAGACAAACAACAACAAATAGTAAATTGGAATGTTCACCAAAGTTGCCTTTATAAGAGTCAATTTCCCCCCTTTCAAAAGATACTAGGATTTCCAACTTGCAAATTCATTTCCTTTTCGATCCTTTCCACCATCGGGTTCCACACATCATTTTTCTTGAAAGAAGCCCCCAATGGAAGCCCACAGTACGTAGTTGGGAGCCTTCCAACCCTACACCCCAAATCAGCCGCCAACATATCAATATTAGGCACCTCACCAACTGCAATCAAAGCACTCCTTACAAAATTTACTTTCAAACCAATCATTGCCTATAGGTTTTATTTCTATTGAGTTGCAGTCCCGTTACTTGCCTTTAGCCCAACTTTTTCAAAGTCAAACTTACATGTTTGGCTAGGTTTTGGTATCATTAGATAGGTTATCAGTTACCTTATAAACGAAACCAAGATTGTGCAAATCTGAGGTGATTTGGGAGAGTTATGACCAAATTACTAAATAGATATCAGTATGTGACAAGAATGGTGTTATTTTAGTAGGTTCGTTTTATTTTAGGGTTTAGCATATAGAAAATGGTATTACTAAGTTGTCCCTAGCTAGGACAAGTTGTCATTAGGGTTTTATTAGGGTAATTTTTTTTTTCAACTAGAAAAATATTAGTTTTTGTTTTGGCAGTCTCTTTTTTTATGAAATGGATCATACCCTAATGAATTTAATAGAGATTGGTTTATAAAAATTAAAGATTTTGCTTTGTCTAGGGTTTTGAACTGAAGTTGAACTTCATTCGTACCTTCCACGATCAAACTATAGGAAAACCTTAGAGGTCTCCACCCTGCTGTACTTCAGAACTACTATAGGTTCTGTCTAGTTCTCCCCTTTTACTTCTTTTTGTATTATTCTATTGGTGCACAACCTCCATTATTGAAGAAGATATTGAGCTACTGCTGTCCTGAACAGATAAGTGTTTATATGATTCCATTACTTGTTTAAATTTTTGTCCTGAATTTCTTCACTATTCTGAACCGTTTTATCTCCATCACTAGAAGATCTCATTCTAGCTAGATTCAACTTTGTTTTCTCCTTCTTTTGTGATCACTATCAGACCTAAACTTTTGCTGGTATTATCATTAATAGTGTTACAGCTGTTTGAACCCAACAATGCACTATTTGTGAGCTGATTTAATCCAATACTGCTGTACTGGAATCCTGAGTCCACACCTGCACTTTAAGTGTTTCACATACTTGAACTCATCCAATTCTCTTGAAATTTTGCAGAGTTATTCTTCACTCTAAATATCTATCATCCCACAAAGTGTCATCTTGATCTGAAAAGTCTAACCCTATTTTTTATGGTGCCCTAATTCTATCCAACAATCAGAAATTCTGGGTTTTGTTTTTCTTAATCTTATCAGTCTGTATTTTGAAGGTTATTTCCAGCTTGTTTGGACCTTGTTTAGATTCCTTTTGAGCCCATATGCCCCAAGCCATCCTGCATCACATAGACTGTGCTCCCATCTTGGTGATGAACATTACCTAGTCTCCCTTAATTGTGTTAGAAGTGTGTTCCACCATGAGCATTACTCATGCCCACCTTTCCTGTGTTGGAAACGGTTTTGAAAAACACACCCAGATTTTGTACCCAGATTTCTGTGTAAAATCTGAACGAGTGGCTGTGT
>JAOXJP010233870.1:0-10251 GCA_025762735.1 Platanus orientalis | reverse complement strand
GTTCAATTCTACTCGAGAGAGATTATTGGATAGGTTAGGGTTTTTCAACTGTCAACAAGGATGAACAATTTTGAACAGCATAATTAAAGGAATTAATTCGGATTAGCTATGGTGAAATCGGATGCCCTAGTACCTTAATCAATTACATTTTTTTTACATCTTTCTTCTTGTTTGTTTCATTTTAATTTAGTTTCAACGACTCTTTAAATATCATCTTTGTTAAATATAATTAAGATTAATACAATTTCGGTAGTTAATAAATTAAAGAATCCTTATGGGTTCGACACTCAACTCTTACACTTTATTACTTGAGAGATTCGTATACTTGCGATTTCTCACATCACATTGCACATATTGATATAATCACACATACAACACAATTGAACATATTCATATTCATGTGCATAATTCAATTGCAATCAAATACCAGGATAAACTTAATTAATTAAACAACAATTGAATTTGGGGTAATTTAAAAGGAATTTTAAAATATCCTATTCACCCCCCTCTAGGATCAATATTGGAATTTCACTGGTGAGACTGATCATGTTGATCCCTTTAGGTAGTTGATGGTTAAGGAGTGGATTCTAGATGATGTTCGAATTTGGTGGACGATTTGTGGGTGTGGGGTCAAACGATACCTTACCATCATCAATCAGGTCTTATATGTCATGTTTCAAATGGAAATACCTGTTGATGGTGTGCCCTAGGGATTGCTAGTATTTACAGTGTTTTGCTAGATTGTAGTGGTAGGGCAAAGGATAAGGTGGGGGTCTTGGGTCCAACAACTGTAACAACCTCTTTTGGACAAGGTATTCCATTATATACTTGTAAGATTACGACAATGGGGTGAATTTTCTCTTTTTATTTTCTTCTCTTGGCGTACTTGGGTATCTTGGATGGTAGAACTATTGTATCTGATGAGGAACGATATTCATGGCTACAAGGTAGCTTTGAGTTAGCAGTGGTAGAGGTAAAAAATGACCATTGTTTTGATTAGGCCAAGGAATCTCAATGGCTTGGACCATACTAGCCTCTAGTTGGGTGATGAATGCCTTCTTCGAAACTTGTTTGGTGAAACTGGAGGGAGCAGGGAGTGCATCCTACACAAGTCCTACCCTGATGGCCAACTCAAGCTTTGCGGCTTTGTCAACGACCTTGGCGAAGTTTCTCTATGAGGTAGTTATGAGCATTAGCTGGTAGGTGGAAACCAACGTCCTAAAAAAGGTAGATATCATGTCCTCTTCGGACATTGGGTTTTTCAGGTTGGAGGTTCTCAGTCTCCATCTATAAGAAAAATCCACAATATTCTCCTCTGTGAGGGGTTTTATCCCTTCTACTTCTTCCATGGTCAGCAGCATCTTGAAGTTGAACTTGTAGTGGTTGAGGAATGACTGTGTCAAGGCTCTCCATGTGCTGATATTGCTCTTGTCTTAGCTCGCTAGCTATTTCCCTGCATTATTTTCTAAGCTCTGATTGAAAATCTGCACTAGGATGCATTCATCATGCCCCCATTGGAACATGGCATTCCAATACATGCATAGGTGCATCCTTGGCAGGTGGTACCATTATACTTCTCAACATTCGGCATTTGGAAGTTTGGCAGTAGTACACCCTTAGGGTGGATACAGAGATCCTCAAAGTCCATAGACAGGGAACTGGCCCCCTTTCATTAGCTTCACTTCTATTATGAGCATATCCAACCTCGTACTAGTCTCATCCTCTTTGGAAGAGGTAGCAACCTCATTCCTTTTCTTGTTTGATACTGATGGTTCGTACTGCTCCTCTAAGTCAAACATTGAGCAATGTTTTGGTTGTATGTGTGTGGTAGTCTGAAGTGGGGTTGTGACATAGATGGGGCCTTGCTTGTAGGACTAACCAAAAGCCAAACCCTACTCAAAAGTTCTAGAAGACGGTGATTCAGAGACTGTGCCATGGCCATGAGGCCCTCCCTGCCTCAGTAAATATTCATACATCACCTTCTCGAACTCGGTGGCTGTGGGGAATTCTAGGCTGTTCATTGGTGTTGAATTGGCTGTAGGGTGGTAAAGAAGTTTATGGTGGTGAGGAAGAAGAACCATGTGTAGGGGTGGCTATCCAACCATGTCGGGACATGAAGTCCGCCATCATTCGCTCGATTTCAAACTTGTACCTATCCAAGAGGATGTCTTCAAGACCTGTCTGGTTGGGAGGTGGGTTTCCTGATGACACCTCTGAATGGGTAGGAGGTGTGGTACTTGTTGTAAGTGGAGGTGTCGACTTGTGGCCATGGCTTCACTAAGTTGTGCCTTCATCTTTTGCTGTCGAGTCTCTGGGGGAGCTATTATAGCTTGTTTGATCTTGCTATCAGAAAGGGATTCATTATTATTTTTTAAACAATTCATTCTTTACATTCATTCATAGTTAATAGCCAAATACTTTTAACAAGTGCATATGTCATATAGGTGAATTCATGTCCCTTTATTAGCAACAAGGATTTTGGAAACAAAACTTTGTACATATATATATATATATATATGTGTGTGTGTGTATATCAAAAACGGTTACAAAAGAGAGGTGGTACTTGCTTTATTACATCGGAAATGAAAATATAAAAAAGCAATCTAGAGATAAAGCATCATTGGGGGTGGTGGTGGAGGTGGCACCAGTTCGTAGTTCAAAGAGAAGATCTACTTTCTCAGCTCGTGAACCCATGACTATATCCACTGATCCTGTATGAAAGCCATGTTGTTGTTGCACCTCATCTTGACTCCCAAATCATCATGGGAGGTCCTATTATCATTTAGCTCACTCTTCAGGGAGTGGATGAGCTTGGACTGGGTCTCATTCTAATGTTGAGTGCGAGTGCAATAACATAAGATCTTGGCCTTTGTACGTAGATGTGACAGCCTCTAAGGTAGCCTTGTTTTGGGCATGTAAGGCCCACTCTTCGGCTAAGTCTTGTAGAGCTTACTTGTACTCCATCTGGGTGTGAGAAGGCTCTGCATGTGATGTAGGAGGTGACTCATTGCATGGCCTCTTGTTTAAGGAAGGCAATGTGACAGGGGTGTCAGGTGGTACATGAGGTCTATAAAGTAGCTAATGCTCATAAAATGATGACATCGCTTGTACTTTTATAGATACAAGTGGTAAATGCCAAGTAGAATAATGTGGATAACCAAGACCGTATGTAATAGGTGTACAATGGTCAAGCTTAAGCATATCTTCGAAGACTCCAGGGAAGTCGAAGAGATCTTGCTTAAGGGAAAATTGTTCGAACGACGTGTATGGGTACATAGGGAGTGCTTTAGAAAACACCTATATTGACCATGTATGTGTGACCTTTGGTGAACAGATGTGGATAGTGAACCTTATGCCACTTAACTCACCAAGTGACATGTTCAAGGAGTGTGCTAGATAGTAGACTATGATAGTCTAATGTCATATCTTTAACTAGCAAAGGCCAATTGTTGACGTGTGCCTATACTAGAGTTAAATTTCTGGATATGTGTGTGGGAAAGGATAACAAAATAATCATATGTTCATGTAGCCAAGCCTATAGGAAAGCTGAGCAACCATATAGCCGACCTCAATGATGTCAGGTGCAATGTGAGAGACTAGTGATAGTCTTGGATATGATCATGGGAGCCAGAGTCTTCTTCTATAAGTGTTGTCCCAAGATGTCGAAAAGGACACCATTGACATGATGACAGTTGTGTGATAATGAAAGTTTCTCTAGGACAACCAAAGTAAATGCTCAGAATTTGGTCCATTTTGTAAAATCATCAATCCTCTTCCAACTTCTATCTAATAAGATGTTGAAAGGACAATGTATATATTCCCCTGAATCTTCTTTAGGCAAGAAGGAGATGCCCAATGCATGGTAGTCTTTGAAGTAGCTAGGCTTGTGGGTCAGGATTACGACATCGATGCCAAGGCAACGGTCCCAGTCTAAGAAAGACTCGAGCTCTTCAATGGTGGGTGTGAACTCTTGTTCTCCAAAGTAGAAAACCATAGATGAAGGATCCCAAAATGAAGTGGCTTCTTCCAATAATGGCCAATCCAAGTTAATCCATGCTAAGGTTAAGGTGGCTTAAAGCCAGCTTTGGCTTGCCCAAATTTCTTGCTCTTCGGAGGAAAGGGTAATTAGGGCATTTGCAAAATTTGTGGAGGTCATGAAGTATGAATCCAAGTATACAAGTCTTTGATCCATGTCTGTGGACACAAGCATGAACAAAAGGTTAAAAATGTCATTTTATAGTTGAAAGTAAAATTTTGTAGAAATTAAGCCTGATGCTTGAATTTTGCTCCAACGCCTAAATTTAATTTAATTAAAATTCAAGCATTGAGAGCATAATCAGGTGTTGGAACAGCTATGGGTAAAAATGTCTAATGAATGAATTTTATTTAATTAAAATTTAGGTGTTGAGTGCACGATTAGGCGTTGAGAGCAGTAACAAGTTTTAAATGGCTCGCGAATGTGTCTTTGTCCATCATGCTGTCATTTTCAAACTTTCAATTACAAACCGAGAGAAAAACTCCAAGAAGCTTTTCCCTTTTTCCCAATCTTCAATTTCTTTTCTTCAGAAAATCCTCTTCAACAATGAGTCTAAGTTGATTAAACTGATATTTCCTACTTCTCTCCGCACAAGAGACAACTTTCTGGAAGAATCCCGTGGCGGACAAAGTAAGTTTCTTTGATTTTTTTTTAATTTAATTTATAGTTCTTTACCCTTTTAGATGAAAATTTTGAGGTTCTTCGAGTTTTTTATTGAATTGTTTAAGTTCCTTTTGGTTTTTACAAAATTCTTTTGAAGGTTTTAATTATTTGAAAAGTTAGTTGTTTAATGCTTTAAAGGAGTTTGTTTTTTTGTTAATTTGTAATTTAGAATAGTTTAGAATAATTTAATGGTGTTTTTCAAGAGTTTTCAAATGAAACTATTTGTCTTGATGCCTGAAACTTAGAGCCCTAAATTACAGGTGTAACGCCTGAATTTCTCAGTTAGGCATCAAAAATTCAAGCGTTAAACTGAAATTCAGGCGTTGGTAAAAATTCAAGCATAAACCAAAATTCAGGCGTTAAGCCTGCAACCAAATATTTTTTTATTGTATTTCTTTATTTTCTTTAATTTTATCATCATTTAACTTATCTATTGTGTATTTTATGTGTAGATTAGGGAAAAAATTGAGAGACATGGGTCTTGGTCTAGGGGTAAGCCTTGTGGGAGCGCATGTGCACTTCGGTCCAAGACCGAGTGCAGGGCTTAGGCTTTAGGCTTTTTCTGAGCTTGCCTGCATTGATGGTAAACAAAGCCCTAATGATGGCACTTGCAAAGAGATGGTTGCTAATCACGTGGACTTTCCACTTACCTACTGGAGAGATCAGCATGCCTCTCATCGATTTTTTTATGATGACAAGACTCTCAATGGATGGCACACCCCCTCCTTCCATAGATGATGCTAAAGCAGACTTAGTGAAGTCCTGCTTAGGGCCGTAGCTAGTGGAATACTACAAGGGAACCAAGGGTGTCCTTGCCTCATGGTTCAAGAAGAACTATGCATGGGCTACCAATGAGTGTACCACGGATGAGATAAACTACTCTACCCACGCATTTCTCATCTACATGCTGATCTGCTCTATCTTCTGCAGGAAAAGTGACTGTGTATATTTTCATTTGATGCTGACACTAGAGGACTTAGCCAAGGTTAACACATATAGTTGGGGTAGATCCTCCCTCCGGTGGATGTACACCAACATGAGCGAGATCTCAACTAGACAGGGGCCACATGCCTTCATGAGTTTGTAATTCCTTTGGGAGGTATACTTTACTTTCACCTTTGCTGTTTTCTTTTATTCCTTTACTTTCCTTTACATCATATATGTTGTTTAACATTTTGACTTTTGACTCTTTTTTTTGCAGGTGTGGTGCTACAAGCACTTCCCACCATTAGCCCCCGTATGGAGGAATGAGGAGGTGTTTCCCTTCCCTTGCGTAGCAAGGTGAAAGGTCTCCAACAACCACCATAAGGCTCACAAGCCCATCTCTGTCTTTTGATGGGATCTAGACATCTTGACAACCACTCAAGTAAGTACACAACTTTACTTTTTTTCATTTTACTTTTGAAATCTATATTCTAAATTTTGTGTGTTTTGTGTAGGTCAAGTGATGCCCTTGGGCCAAATGGATCTTGGAGGAGGACATTGCCCTTGCTTAGACCTTAGCCTAGACCTGGTCTTGTCAGCGGATTGTGTTGATAGCCATTGGCAAGATTACCATGTACCTCAGGGAGAGGGGCTGGCATCAGGTAGGCATGGGAGTGGAAGACTTTGTGGTCCCATACTTGTCCCCTTGGGTTATCAACACTGAGGGTGATACCGGGAAAGGCGAGATAGGAACTGATGCCTCAATCTTCCTGGAGTGGAGTAGGGATTATAACAAGTAGTGGGCCACTCAATCTTACGGGCCTTTAGGCAGCCTTATCGAGTCCCAAGTGAGTTGATTTTATTTTTGCAAAACTTTATATTACATTTTCTTTCTTCTTCTTTTCTTGTTTAATATACATGATATTGATTTAATTATCTTGTCTTGTCAGGAAATAGAGGCCAGAGCCTAGCCTGTGGGAGAGCCCACACCTTTCACCAGAAGGGGAAAGAAGAGAATGGCTCTTGTAGGCTCTTGTGTACTTATGCAGGTCTCAAGGGAGTTGTATCTGAGTGCCCTCCAAAAGCTGGCGAGGTGCTTTGCCTTGGTGGGGAAAAAACACCAAGCTCTTCTGACAGAGGTCTCTACCTTGAAGGAAGGACACAAGAAGGAGGTTGAGGAGGTATAAATGGAAAATTTCCTTTCTTCTTTCTTTTTCTTTTCAAAATATTTCCTTTAATGATTATTTTCTTTGATTTAACATTTTCTTTGAACTATTTTGCAATTATTGAAGCAGATCCCCATTCCTAGGGATGGAAGGGATGACGGGAGAGATACTAAGATGCCCTCCGCGATTGTCGAGGTTGAGATAGAGGTGTGCACAGACTTAGTGCACACTGACATTATAGACGTGGCTCCTCTCCAGACAGATGAGAGTCCACTCGGGATCAAACTGGGAGAGGATATTTCTCTACCTCATGGTGATGTTGTTGTCTGCTTTAAGAGTGGGCCAATCATATTCCCAGCAGAAGAAGCATATGGGGAGGAAAGGGACAGTAGAGTAGGTGGATAGTGGCTCTAATGGATGATCTAGATGAGGATAGATTTTTATTTTTATTTTAAAAGAGATGTACCAAGAATTTTAAGTTGTTTATTTTTCTTCTTTTTTGTTTTGAAAGACTTGGATGTAATTATTTGTTTATTTTTAATGAAATGGTATGTTTTTTACTTTACTTATGGAGTGTCTACATGATCTACGCATTTACATTACTTATATTAAGCAAACGAGGTGAGATGTATCCAAATTTAGATAAGAAGGTAAAATCCAGCCTAAGTTATCTAAAAAATAAGTTTGGATTTAAAATAAAAAAAATTGAACATGACTTCCTTGTTCTTTTTAATCAAGCATGCAAGCATATGTTAAAAGTTTAAACAATCAATTCCTAAAGATAAACCTCTAATTTATTTAGTGTATCCTAAGCAACTCTACTTGAAAAATGACTACATATGCATGCATCTTTGAAATTTTACAAGCCAAGCATACTAGTCTAAACACCTCCCCAAAAAAGATCGGATCATGGGATGATGATTGGCTTGGGTAACTCAGTCCGACCACACTGACGTAGTAGCCATCGCTTAAACGTTGTTTCCATCCTATGTGTCATCCAATGTCTGTCCATTGATGGGTAATGACCTAGATAGGGTTAATATGAAAGTGATGTATTGATGCAATGTTGTATCCTCAGACTCATTTTGCGCAAAATGTGAAAAATAACAAACATGTATTCATACAAGTTGTTCAAGAGGGAATTTAGCCCTACTAGCTAATTCAAGCTCTCCTAGATAAAAAATGAGCATGTTTTCTATCCTAAGCATATAAGTTTGATTAATGTTAAATATGGAGTGTTATCCTAACTAACTAATGGAGTGCCCTAGATCTAATCGAAAGCGATGCAGACATGTAAGAGAAAGCATATAAACAATTAAAAAAATCAAAGCATGTATTTATGGTAGTTTAAACAAGTATACATGTAGAGATCAAACATCCCCAATAGAGTTGTCATTTTGTGGACATCGAGGTCCACGGGTGATGCAAGTGCGTGAGGGTTGCTAACCTTTTCTTGGAGGGTTAAACTTTTTTGCGAGTCGCCACCAACTCGAGGTTAACCAACAAAGTTGGACATCAGTTATCCTCTTCAGGAGAAGAGGAGAAATCTAGACCCTCGGGTCTAGGGGTTTAACTCCTAAGACTAGTTTACTTTGAGATAATGAGTAAGTTGTTTAGTTGCATATAGGGAAGGTGTTTGCCATCCCAAATACCCACATTTTTAGGGTGGATTCTCCTATCTATACTTGCTTAAGAATGACATAAAGTCCATGCTTACAGAAGAAATCAAAGAATGCGGGTTTTTATATTTTCTACAAGCTTAACGCCTGAATTTGGTTCCAATGCTTGAATTTAATTTAGGGAAAATTCAGGTGTTAGCTTCTAGAAAATTCAAGCATTAACTTCTAGAAAATTCAGAAACTTACCTTTTTAGATTAAGCTATTAATTAATAGGAGGGACCCCTCGGGTTTGACTTTTAGAGGGATAATAGACCCCTCTAAAGTGTACATTTGCTAGTTTTAAGGTTGGAGTTAACCCTTGACATAAAAAGTAAGAAAGGAGAAAAATCAGTATTTTGTGTTTTAGGCCTGAATTTTAACCCAACTCCTAAATTTTCAACATCGAAATTTAATTTAGGGTGAAATTCAGGCATTGAAGGCCGATCAGATCAACATTTTAACCTTATTTATTTGGATGTTTCTGTCGGTCCCAGTGTTGTGGAACCCTTAGATATGGACAAAGGGTGTTCTCTAGGGTCACAATGTGCAACCCTAAAGATATAGCCCCTAGAAGAGGGCAATCTGGTTATATGACATAGGCTTAACACCTAAATTTTCAAGCTAACACTTGAATTTTCAGGCGTTAATTGTTTATTGGATTAACAACATAGCCTGAGTTTTCCAGTGCTCATGTGGGTCCCAGAGTTGTAGGACCCTTGCTAAAGGTAAAGGGGGTTGTCTAGAGTCAACGGGGCCAATTCTTGAAGGCAAGGCCCTCATAGGAGTGAATATTTGCCCATGGAAGAAGTTAATATGGTCATCCTAAAAAGGCTTAATGCCTAAATTTTAGTCGACGCCTGAATTTTCAACATTTGAATTTAATTCAGGGGAAATTCAAGCGTTGGATGTTGAAATCAGTAACTAGCCTTGGGTTTTGGGCCACACTTGTGGGGCCCAAAGAGGTGGGTTCCTTCTATGTCTCTAGGCTAACCCTAGGTCATAGACAAAACTTTGACAATTTTTGAAAAAATGATTTTTAGCACAAGCTTAACACCTAAAATCTACTCCAATGCCTAAATTTTCTCTCTCAATGCCTGAAATTAAATTCAAGCATTGGGAGAGAAATTAGGGTCCACAGAGGTGCCTGAGCATAGAATTTGAATTTAAAGGTTTATGTTGGCTTGTGAACAAGCTCAGGAAAAATCAGGGATCCCTAGGGTGGGTCCCAGATCTCAATGTCTAAATTTTTCCTCAACGCTTGTTTGTTCAATGCTTGAATTTTATTTCCATAAAATTCAAGTGTTAGTTATTAGGAGTAAATCCAGCAGTTAGATTTCTCGGATTTTAAGCCCTTTAGGGGTTTTGAAAATTTTCAAAATTACAAACAGACATTGACAGATAATAGATGAACCACATACATAATATTTAGTTCAATATCATGTCTACAAAAATCTTAAAAAATTGCCTAACATATTAGCTAAGCTAAGACACAAAAGATTCAAATTTTGTAGTCTGTTTTATGGGCCATCTCGGAGCCCTTCCCAACTTGAAAAATTCCTAAATTTTTATTATGGTTTGCCCTCCCTCTTAGGATCTTTGTGTTAAAATTTAAGCTCATTCTGAGTAGTACAAAATTCACAAAAAATAATAATAATAATAAAGAGTGGGTGCAAGTCAGAAATCAAAGCCAATGGTGACAATGTAGTCTTCATTGTGTAACCCAAATTGAAGCAATGTAATGGCATAAATTTGTGCAGCATAACAGTATGTGAGGGTGCTACATGGTATAAAATAAACTCTGTC
>JAOXJP010233869.1:0-10251 GCA_025762735.1 Platanus orientalis | reverse complement strand
AATAAGACATATATCGAAAATGTCGGAAATATCGAAAAGAAATATTGTAAAAATCGTGAAAACTTAAGAAACATATTCTAATCTAACTACATATGCATAAGGAAACAAATAGATTCATTAGAAATGATAGTTTATTTCAGTACACTTGTATTTTAATATTCTTTAAAAATACACATGCACACATAATGGTTGACAAAAATATTATAATCTAACCTTATAAGCATATAGAAACAAGTAAATTATCTTCATTTTCTTATTTCTTATCTTCAACTTCTTCTTCTCCCTCCTTTTACTTTCTTTGAAATTTATCGTTTTTCATATAGTTTTTTATCATAACAACCCAATATCGATATTAGGCAATAATATACTGTGAAAGGGAAATATTCACTCAACACACCGACATCGTACATCATGTTGACTAAAAAATGAATTTTTATAATGTACTTAATGTTTCGTGTCAGTATAGGAATATGTCGTGTCGGTCCCGATAGACATGGACATATGTCGGAAGATATTTAAGATACTTCGAGATATTTGATACCATGGTTGGGACTTTCCAGCATAGGTCCAACCCGAGGTAAAAAATTGCCAGGCCAACCCGGACCCTTTTGGTTGGTTCAGATCAGTCGGAGTTGAGCCTGACCAAGTTGCACCCTCGTATGTATCAATGAGATAAAGATGAAAGGAAAACACATAAAGAAAGAAGGTAAACCAAACCCCACATAAAAATAAAAAACAAAAATAAAGAAGGTTTAAGAGCGGAAGATATTCCCCAGTAACAAAAAATATGATTAATCAAAATTCACAAAGAAAGAGAAGGTTCTATCCACCTTTTAATTTTTTATTTTATTTTTATCATTAGGCCTATCAAATTTGTCCCAGGGTTGTACACCTTGATGTAGGATACCTAAGAATTAGGCTCCAACAAAGGAAGTGTGATGGTAGAAGGCAAGAACTCAAATCTTGAATTCAAAAAGGGAAGAAAATTGAATGTAACCAATTAAAAAATTCAAGAATATAGTTAATAATAACAAGAAAACAATTCTTGTATTAAAGAAAAGAGAGGAAAAGATTAAATCAAGAAGACAAGAAAAAAAAAATTAAAAGGAATCAAGAATTGAAATCTTTATTTAAAGAATAAGAGAAAATTAATCAAATCAATTAAAAAAATCAAGATTTAAAGTAAAAGATTACAAGAAATCAATTCTTGAATTAAAGAAAAGGGATTTAGGGTTTCTTAAATAGGGAGAAAGATTAAACAAGTTAGGTTTTAGGTTTAAAAGGTTAGATTAATGATAAAATAGGGTTTAGATGTTGAGAATATCGAAAGATTCAAAGGTAGGAGTGTTGTAAATTTTCCAAATTTCAAGAACCCAAGTGATTCTTTAGGTTTCTTGATAAAGTATCTTTGCAATGATGAGTACAGAACAAATAAAAACAATAAAATTGAATGAGAAGAAAGTATAAAGAAGAAGATTAAAGAAGTAGAAGAAGAATATGAGATATACAGTGATTGACGAGCAGGAAAAAAGAAAGAGGAAGAGAAAACACACCTTGTTTGCGAGGGAGAAAAGGGTAGAAAGGGGCAGCACCACTCGTTGGCTCCAAGACTCCAAATCGTCACTTCATTAATATTCCAAAAACTGAAAAATACAACCCTATTTGACCACTTATATATGACTCTCTAATTCCAACTCCTATTAGGAGTAGGACTAATATAACCCTATTCATATGGCTCTATGCCTTGTTGCATCAAGTCTCTTTCCTCTAAAATAAAATAAAATAAAAACACCATAAAATATTAAAATAAAAACTAAAATTGAAGTGGACAACAAATCTTCTTCAAATTCCCTTTGGGCACGTCTTTGGGCCTCCAAAGGGGATACTTCCTTTCCAACCAATGCAATGATGTTGCATCAACTTCCCTCCCTGAAAAGAACTCAATCAAATTGAGTTTGGGGGTGGACCAAGAATCATGTCACCTCCATAGGATACATGTTGTAGTAAGAAGGATCCTGTGGTCTTCTTCAGCTTCACAGAAGTGACACCTTGGCTCGGCACCATCTTCATCATGCGAATGCGATGTCTGAATGAGAAGGTGTTCTAGAACCCATAATGTTAAACCTTCTTATCATATAGCCAATGTCGTCCAAGAAGTATGTGACATACTTTATGGGGAGAACATCACAAAGAACTAGGTTACGGAAACCTGCAACAGAATAAATACGCATACACCTCTCCTTAACTTGGAGATTAGTGTTGTTTACCTATGCCACTTTATACGGAGTTGGATGTGGTTTCATCTTCAAACCGAGTTTCTTGCAGGCATTTTCAAAAACCACGTTGGTGCAATTCCCATCATCAATCCCCATAGAGTACAAAGTGTCCATTGCACCTAACACATGTCCAGAAGATGTTTTAATGTATTCATCTATCTACATTGCTTTAGTAGTCAAGACTAGACGTAGAACATACATTGGCCGGTCATCATCTTCAAGCTGCTATCGACTAGTGCACACTCTACCTCAAGAACCATATTCTCATCGAACAGAAACATCCTCGAGATCATCATCTTGCATGGGCTATTTGCTAGAAAAGCCCATGACATGCTGGGGATACTGTGCATAAAGGTGACCATGTTTCGAAAAATTGGCCAATCTGGCTGTGGATCAGATCAAGTCCGATCCTGATCCTTCATGTGAATCGGCTTCGAATTAGGAGATCCAGACTTGGATAGTCAGATCGACCGATCTTTGCCAAACGATCAGAGATTGGATTGATCGATCCAACCCAATATCAGTCAATACTAAGTCAGATAGGCCGATCTTGATAAAAGGGGCTGACGGATTTGACCATAGCTTACCCTTCTTACTTTTACTTGCATTTTCTCCTCTAAACTCTGATTTCCTTCAATTATTTTTTTGATATTTCACATTCTAACACACTTGTGTCCCAATTTCTACAAGTATTGAAGATAAAAAAACTTGTACTTTGACGGATTTAGGCGGATTGAAAGGGGATTTTTAAGGTTTTCTACGAAACATAAAAATGTATGATTTTCTCCCCAAAACTCTGTTTTTCTTTATTTTTTTTTACAATAAATTGATAGATCAACACATTGAGATGTTAGATCTACGTATGTATTGCATCAAAAACAAGATTTAAGTGAGATTTCATGGATTAAATACACTTTTTGTAAAATATAGGCATTTTCTCCTAAAAATTCTAAAATAAATATATGTTATACATATGATATAATAAACCATAGATTCTTGGGTTTGGGGGATCAAAACCCACTGATCTATGGTTGAACTTGAATTTTTAAAAATAAAAATTCTTGAATTTTTTAATTAATCCAAAAAAAAATTTTAAAAATTCATGAATTTGATAATGCATTATTTTTTGTACACAAATGCAATCTTATAGTGTACTTTTTGTAGGTTATTTCACTACATGTTTTTTTTAATTAATCCAAAAATTAAAAAATAATACTTTTTATATATCAATATTTTTTTCATGAATTTGATAGTGCATTATTTTTTGTTACTCAAATGCAATCTTATAGTGTAATTTTTGTAGCTTATTAGCCTTATTTTAATTTTACTACATGTATTTGTATTTTGTAAACTATAAAAATAATTTTAAAAAAATATAAAAAATTAAAGAAAGTTTTAAAAATGATGTATAGTTTATTACTTTTATATCTTTAAGTATTATATAATATGTAAAATTGTAAACTTCTAAAAATATGTATAATGTTATTTAAAGTTTCAATATGTCTTTATGTGTAGAAGTAGTCATGTAGGTGTATGTTAAATCGTTAATGTTATTTAAATTTGATTTATATTTATTATTTATTTTGTTTCTTGTATTCTTTTGTAGGTTAAGAGGGTAGAAAGAAATGGCTTTAGGTTCAAGTTCAACCAGGAAAGAAAAGGTTCCGGATATTGGTTGGTTACGTTGTATTGCATTCACCCCATGCAAAAAACAAGTAACGTGTAACTGGTGCAATAAGATTATGTCGGGGTGTGTGAATAAGTTAAAGTATCACCTTGCCAGCTTAAAGGGAGACATTGAACCATGCCTGCAAGCAACTAAGCAGTTGATGTTAGATATGCAGGCACACTTGAGAGAGGTTAAAAAAGAAAATACTCTAAAGAAGAAACAAAAAGAATTATTGTATGAGCAACTTAGGGGGCCTAGTCGAAAAGATATTAAGGAAGAAGCTAATGGTTTTGATGGTATAGATAAGCTAAAGAGAGTAACTTATGAAAGCAATGAAATAAAATAGAAAGTTTACACATGCTGATAAGGCGATGAGAAGATTCTCTGTTTTTGGCCCCCTTAGTGGCATAGGAGGGATGGGTTCTCAATATCACCCTGGAGGTGAGTCATCGTAGCCTACTTTTGGGAGGAGTAGGACCAACCGAGAATCTATAAAGATAGAGATAGAGGACACGTTATGAAAAAGAGAAAACTACATATAGGTGGCAATTGGCTAAGGTGTATAAAAAAGAGGTAGCAAAACAAAAAAGAATCAATGATATGTTTAAAAAAAAAAAGGAAAGGTAGGGTAGGGGTATGTAAGTGGATGATACATGCTGAAATTTCATTCTTTGTTACAGAGAGCCCATATTTTCAGAACATGTATGATGCTATTGCAGAGGTAGGACTAAGGATACGAGGTCCTAACCCATATCAACTGACAAATATTTATCTGCCTAAAAAAGTAGATGAGTTGAATGATTATATTCAAGGTTTAAAGAGGTTTTGACCTATATATGGATGCACCATCATGTGTGACAGCTGAACTTCAAAGATAAGAAAATCTTTGATAAATTTTATGGTGTACAGTCATTGGAATATGATCTTTCACAAATCAGTTGACACCACCGGCCATTAAAAAAAGTACATACTTAGGCTAATAGAAGTGGTGGATGAGGTGAGTGAAGAAAATGTTGTTCAGGTTGTGACGGACAACGAGGCAGCATTTAAAGCTGCAGGGGAGATGTTAATGCAAAAAGGTGTCATTTGTATTGGACACCTTGTGCTGCGCACTGTGTTGACCTCATGTTAGAGAAAATTGAAAAATCAAAGAATATAAAAGAGATTATTGATAAACGCAGAAAGATTACTAGCGTCATTTACAACAATGCACAGGCGATAAATTATATGAGGGAAAACTACACAGGGCTGTGACTTATTACGCTTAGGGATCACTCGCTTTGTCACAGAGCACATGGCTTTGGAAAGCCTCGTGAGATATAAACATGTTCACCAGAGATGTTTTACGAATGATATATTTCTAAGCTATATCGAAGTTAATGACAACAAAAAGTCAACTATAAAAGTATGCAAAAATGTGTTGGATGGATTGTTTTAGCATAAACTTAATGAAGTATGTAGGGTCATGGAACCCCTTGTAAAGATTTTAAAGCTTGTTGATCAAGATAAAAAGGTCATTATGCCTTATATCTATAAGGCAATGGATAGGGCAAAGAGATCCATAGAGATCATACGTAATCATAAAACTTACATCAAAATTGACTCAAAGTAGAATAACCAACTCTATAACGATTTATATGCAGCAGGTAATGTTTAATTGTTTATAGTTGCTTGTTGTAGATAGATTGAATTTTTTTTTTTTTTTTATATATCAACTAATTTTATATAATCTTATTTGATAGCATAATTCTTGAATTTGCATTTTTAGTATATTGATCCAGAAATGGGGAAGGAAACAGATGCAATTGAAGAAACGAAAGCAGTAATTCAGTGACTTGAGTGGGATTTGGTTAAAACAAGAATTTGCAATGAGAGATGTAAGTAATATTTTAGTTTTGATTCGAATCATTGTATACAAAAGTGATTGTATTTATATTTATTCTCAACTAGTCCTAACAAATAAATTGATATATTGTCTGTGACTCTGTAGATGAATAAATTTATTAGAAGGGAAGGATTTAAGTCAAACATTTTGCTTTTTGCTATGAAAAATTGTTAACCATGTATGTATACCAATATAACAACAACAAACAGTCTTATCCCAACTATTTGGGGTCGGCTATACGAATCCTATTCCGCCATTCCACTCTGTTTAGGGCCATATTTGTCGTTAAATTATAAGCTGTCATATCCCTCCTTACTATAAGTATGTAATTTTTTACAATTAAGTGTAGACTTTTGTATAAATCTGACATGTTCAACTCTTTTTATTACAAATAAGTGGTGGGGCTTGTACGGGGACAATGTGCTTACTCTTAAAGAAATCGTTGTCAAAGTCCTTAATCATATAGTATCATCTTTTTCTGGGTGTGAGAAATTAGAGCACATTCTCTCTGATTCATTCAAGATCAAGAAATAGATTAAAGATGTTGAACCTTTATAAATTGATGTACATGCATTATAATATGTGGTTGAAGATTTGCAATTTATTCGATAGACAACAAGATGTTGACTTCTACAATCTCAGTGACCTCAACCACATTTTTACAGTTGATGATGTATTGGATAGTTGGATTCATGAGGAGGGACCAGTACTTGATGGTTAAAGGACAGATTTGATTGAGGGAGGACTGTAACAGACGGGCACGACTACTGTGACTAAGAGTGAAGACCAAGATTTTGATGATAGCTATAAGGAGATGCACACATTCTTTTTAAATCAAGGGCCAGATGTCGGTGGTCCAACGGATCATAGAAATGATGATGATGCACACATTCTTTTTAAATCAAGGGCTAGATGTCGGTGGTCCAACGGATCATGGGAATGCTGATGATGTGGTGTAGGTCCCGAGTCCAGCAGCATACAATGTCAGCAACAACTAAGACTGAAACTAGGAGTGATGGGTAGATTTTTTATGATGGAGAGGATGGAGATGATGATGCACATGCAAGTTGTGCTATTGGAATGGGTGAGGGTGGAGGCAGAGGTAGCTCTTCTACCATTTGTAGTTTCACAGGGTATAATGATCAGCACATTGTCACGCATGACTCATCCCATGGTAGTCAACCTAGATCTAGTAGAGAGAGAGGCAATAGGTCCAAGTCTAAGGCGCCTGCACGTACCCAACATTATGATGAACAGACAAAGTATAAAGGGTATGATTATGGCCATGGATACTACTTTGGATATGATATTGACAACCAGTACTTTAGATTGTACGACCATGGGCATCATCTTCTTTTGATACGATGTCGTTGTGTAGATCTTATGAGAATGATGCCTCAACTTCACAACCACATATAGGAGTGTGCAAGTGACGTTGATGTGAGCATGGGAGTTCTTCGCGTGACACTGATACACATAGTCACAGTTATACTTAGTCGGACTCGTACCCCACACCTCAACCCCTACCTTATGATCAACTCATTCAGCCTCCATTTGCATTCCAACAGATTCCACCATCTACATATGATGCACCTCGCCAAGAAATGGATGCAGTTGGTGATCTCGTATTTAATTTCAATTTTGATCACTATCAAAGTTTGAGTCAACAACAGAAGCAGGTACATGAGGTTGAGTAAGAGAAACAATAATATCAGTATGATCAGTCTCAAGGCCGAGACCCCCAATCCACATCCCGTGCCCATGATGCCAATCCTCTGCTTGATCCACTGCAATGTTCATGATGGCGATGGTGACATTCTCACATTATTTGGTTAGTGTTAAGTATTGATAGATTTATCATGTTTATATTTGACATGACATACTAACATTTGACATCTCACTTCAATTATGCAATTTTCGTTGATCATTTATGATTCTATTCAATATTTTGATTATTTTCATATTCTCTTGACTTTCTATACATGAAACATGATAAAAATTGTAACACTTTTGACTAAAAGTAAAGTAGATGGGCTCTAACTAATAGAATAAAATTTTAATTTTAATTTTTTTTGGATTTTTTTGAATTTTTTTAGGGGGCGATCCTTTTCTGGCTGATCTGGACATGGATCGGATCGGGATTGCCAGAGACCAATCTCGATCCCGATCCCGAGATTTTAATCCATGAAGGTGATTGTAGCTACCACAATGATAACACGATGCTCTTACCCTTCTGTGTGGAACTGGCACTTTGTTAAGATTATGAGCTCTAAGAGGTGATGACATCCTAGTCAGTCTAGATGTTGAGTTAGTAACACCACTCGGATATGGTTTACTAACGGTCCTGCCAGTAGGAAATTCAGAAGTCTGACTCACAACTCGTGAACTCTCAGGAAAAGCTTGTCTGGACTAAACTCCCTTTAAGCTCTCCTCCACCTGATAGGCAATATCGACAATCTTGCAAAACTCAATCTAGCTACGATCTGAGAATGTAAACCTCTCCTGTACATCACCACCATGATGTCATCATCCCACTTGGCTCTGGTCCAGACTGCCAAGAGATAAAAGTGGGCAATATAAGTCTCAACAGACATAGGACCATGCTGTAACTATGTGAGCTGGAGATGGGCTCTCTGTCTATGTCTTGGAGGCTCAGATTGACGCTTAAATGCTACTTTCAAGTCCTCCAAATTTCTCAAAATACCCAGACGTTGATGTTCCTCTTTATAATTTTCCCACCATAATCTTGTTGTATCTTTCAACTTAGCCTTGGCAAACTATAAACCTTTTCCCTCTAGTATGCCATGCCAGGTGAAAAAGGCCTCGATACCATGCAACTAGTCGAGAAATACATTTGTATCCTGTCTGCCATAAAAGTCTGGCACCTCCAATCGTACATGGCGATTAAGATCCTACTGGACAATGCTACGAGGATACTCAGATCTATATGAAAAGCCTTGTTTCGGCGGGTCAACTCGATCCATGTACTCTCCTTTGAGATGTACCACCTAATGCTAGAATTGGTGGGAAGATTCACCAATAGGTACATTATTAAGTTGTTGCAGAGGAGGGACTACATTAGAAGCTTCCCTAGTTGGAGTGGGAGACTTATGGGCTTCTCCTTGTGTAGGCATATTCATTGTAAGGACAACCAATGTCTAATATCGACCAATTGATTTTGCATGCTCCTCATCTCTTGGTGCATACCATCCATCCGGGATGGCAACCTGGATTCCAAGTGGCCTAATTCTCTCTTGGTGCCCTCAATTTCTAAAACATACTCATCTACCCTTGCATAAAGGGAAGTGATTGTCACCATGGTGCCTATGGAGCTTTTTTTTTTTTTTTTAACGAATCCTATGGAGCTTAATTTGACTTGTTCGAAAATTTTAGGGCTAGCTTGAAAAAGTTTAGGGCTGTGGAAACCCTTTCTAGAAGACGACAAAAGGATTTAGGGTAGCCCTAAATGAATGGAAAAATTGTCTCTTGCACAAATCTAGGCTCTTTTAAGAAAACTCCAAAATTCCAGGGTTTGGTAAAAGATCCAATAGAGAAATTTAGATATTTTCCACAAAGTTTAGGTTTTTCCAAATTAATTTGATGTAGGATACCAAATAATTAGGCTCCTACAAGGGAAGTATGATGGTAGAAGGCAAGAAACAAATTAAAGAATGGCAAGAACTCAAATCTTGAATTCAAAAAGAGAAGAAAATTGAATGTAAACAATTAAAGAATTCAAAAAAAGAGAGGAAAATATTAAATTAAGAAAATGAGAAAAGATAAAAATAAAAAATAAAAGGAATTTAAAAGGAATCAAGAATTGAAATCTTTAATTAAAGAATAAGATAAAATTAATTAAATCAATAAAAGAAAACAAGATTTCAAGTAAAAGATTACAAGAAATCAATTCTTGAATAAAAGAAAAGGGATCTAGGGTTTCTTGAAGAGAGAAAACTTAAACAAGTTAGGTTTTAGGTTTAAAAGGTTAGATTGATGGTAAACTCAGGTTTAGATGATAGAATATGCAAAAGATTCAAATGAATGATTGATGTAAATTTTCTAGATTTCAAGAACCCAATAATAATAATTCTTTAGGTTTCTTGATAAAGTATCTTTGCATTGACGAGTACAAAACAAATAAAAACAGTAAAATTGAATGAAAAGAAAAGTATAAAGAATAAGATTTGAAGAAGATTAAGAAGTAGAAAAAGAATATGGGACAGAGTGATGACAAGCAAGAGAAAAGAAAGAGGAAGAGTAAACTCACCTTGTTCGTGAGGGAGAAAAGGGTAGAGAGGGGCAGCACCACTTGTGGGCTCCAAGACTCCAAATTGTCACTTCATTAATATTCCAAAAACTGAAAAATACAGCCCTATTTGACCACTTATATATAGGACTCTCTAATTCCAACTCCTATTAGG
>JAOXJP010233868.1:0-10251 GCA_025762735.1 Platanus orientalis | reverse complement strand
CCACAATACAAGAATTTATAGTGATTCGGCTAAACTAGGGCCTACGTCCACTTTTAACTACTCAATTTATTAATCAATCACAATGATTACAAAGGGATGAACAAACCTTATTTTAACGTGCTTGGTGTCTCCGGCAAGCACGGCCTTGGTTGTCTTCGAGCCAAGGTCTTATACAATGTGTTTGGTGTCTCTGACAAGCACGGCCTTGGTTGTCTCCAAGCTTAAGTCTTACAATCTATCAAATGGTGTCTCTGACCATTGACAAGTGAAGTGTTTAAATGCCAAGATGGTTCTCAATAACCGGATATAGTATGTTTGGTACAATTAATGGGAATGATGTCTCAATATATGTTATCACTCTCAACAGCCAAATATCAAAGTATAATCACCAAGGGAAACTAAGTCCTGATGTAGAGAGAGGCTCCAAATAGCCAAATATACTAGTATGTTAGTCTTGACTTCCGTAAAAGGGATTATGTGAGTGCCTCTAGAGAAGGTAAGTAAACAAATAATCGCACAGCCGTAAGCCTCAATGTAGGAAAATGTAAGTGAAGCTCAAAATGGGCAAGATCTCATGGAGATGTAATCTCCAATGATTCACAAGTAGTAGTGGTCAAAATATGTTATACAACCACAAAAGAAACTACTATGTAATCAAACTCCAAGGTGTGAAGCAAAAGAATTACCTCAACCCTAAGGTTGGAAGTTTGTAAGTTAGAAAGTGAAGATGCATCGTCCTAGACCTTTCTCCTTTGTAGCCTCAAGAGATGCGAACATGATGCTCTAGTCCTTGCATGATCCTGACTTGCTTCTTTGGAGTCTTCTTGGTCTTTAAAATTGTGATTTTCACACATTGTGAACAGAACAACCTCCTAAATTGTAGCTACAATAAGTCATATCCTAGTCTACCAACCATGTATTTTCCTACACATGGAATTTACAACATATACATTTATAGAAGCACAACAGTTACTTATAAGCAAAAAAATAGTGATATCTGGAAGAAGTCAAATAACTACTTCGAGGCCTATAAATAAGAGGCCAAGGAAATAGAAAATGCATCACTCGATCAACCAATAGTTAGTCAAAATTACAACCATATTTCAATAAACAATCCTTATTGTTAAAAACTCTTTGTATAGACAAATAACACTTTGTTTTTCCTCTTCCCATATTGTATCATTTAAGTTCTTTGTAAACATGTTTAGCATCTTTCAATTTAAGACTTTTATTCTTACTAAGTTGTATTTGCTTTGCAACCGCATGCATTGCATGATACAAATGTATTTGACATAAGTTGTTCACTATAATTCTCCCTAATCTTAAGTTTAATTAATCACTAAAACAAGATTTATTCTTTAATCATTCCGATTAGTGAAGCCTTTGTATTTACAAGGCAAAAAGAAACTGTAAAGGGACTAACCTTCCTCCTCCCAATCACCTGAAACAACAATGGTGGCTAGACAAACTGCCAGGAGAAAAATTATCACAGTTGTTCCAATTGATACCAAATTCGTGCCCATATAGCACTGGCACACCCAAAACTAACCTTTTTGGTCAACACCTATTTTTTGACATGCTCGATGGGACTTCCATATTGGCTCCTAAGAGAATGAGTAAAGACCAGAACCATAACAACAATTTTGTTAGGAATAATGATGAAGAAAACCAGGAACTTCGTTAGGAACAGTCATGGGAATCTAGGGACGTTCCCATAGAAGAAGGTTCTAATTCTCAACAAATAACAATGGACTCTATAGAAGATTCCATCAACAACCTTAACATTCATATAGATCAAATGAATGCCGATATATTCAATATAATTGATTTGTTTCTATGGCCCAATAATGGTAGTAGGACACACTCTCTTCTTCCACAGGAGAGAGAGAGAGTGGTCAAAGACAACCATTCTTTGTGAGAAGAAATTGCCTACTAGAAGAAGGCAATGATAATGTTGTAAACAGCATAAATGGTCAAAATAAAAGCTAGAATAACAGTCAAAATAGTCATAATGAGTGAGACACAATACCGTTTTTCTTCCACAATCGAAATCCATCGAAAAATGGGAACGACGGTTATGGGAGACATTGTTGGGGCCAGACACCAAACTTTCAAACATATGAGAGATTCGACAGACAACCACCAACTCCTCCACTAAATGGTGTATTCGGGGAGGCATCAATAGAATCCTCCACCAGGAGCAAATCAGTATAGGAATATGTAAGATCCACCGACCTATAGATATCATCCACCATACACTAATACATAGCCGGTGGATTGAGCATAAATAATTAATATTATGAATGGAGTAGTTGATCAAAATCCTCATCGGATGATCAATAAGCCAATGTACTAGAAACCATACCCCGAATCAGTATACCAGTTATATGAAATTCCAATGAGCTATAGAGTTTCTGAATTCTCTTTATTATAAGAAGAGAATGATCATTCTAAGTGGAACATATAGGGCGTTTCATCATGTAATGTGAAGAGGCTTCGGTTAACGATTACCTAAAACTTAGGTTGTTTAGAAATTCATTAATTGGAATTGCATTGGCTTGGTACATAATCTACTTGCTAACTTGGTTCGTTCATGGTAGGAGATGGAAGAATGATTCCATTCACAATTCTTTTGAACTGAGTTGAAGGTATCCATGATTGATCTTTCATGTTTTAAGACAGTTGCAAGGAGAGGCAACTGAGAGATACTTGGCATGGTTAAAATGCGCTAGAAACAAATGTCCAATAGCTCTACAAAAATTGATGTTCATCAAACTAGCCTTGAATGGCCTTGAGATAGAACTATGAAAGAAAGTTGAAGGTATGGAATTTAAATAATTGTTTGATTGCCCACCCGATACACTTGATACAAATGGCTTTTACAAGAAAATAACCAACAGTGGAATTCCTCCACTGGAACATACTACATCGATCCCAGTTATGAGATTTATGTAGCAGAGATAATCTAAAAAAACTCATGCGTTTTCCCAACTCTACAAAAAAAATCTGTTGAGAGTAGTGCCTCTAGGGATAAAAAGGCTTTGTATGATGTTGGGGATGGATTATTCTTTAGATACAACCAAGGTGAGGGAGAGCTTTTACCATATGTTGTTGGTGAACTTTATCAAATTGGTTGAATGACAAATAATTCCTTCATTGGAAGAATCAAAGTGCATTGAATATTGTAAAATAGCATGGGTCCAAGATCAATTCCAATGTGAATTGTGTAGTTATCTAGAATATGATATAGGAAAAATATTGATAAATGACTTAAAATTCCCTAGGCAGAACAAGGAAGAAATGGGAGTTGATGTAGATTCATGCCCATCAACGTTCCCATTGTACATGACTTCCTTAAACCTCAACACAAAGAGAGGGCTACGAAATGATCAAAGGCCAAAAATAAATATCGGAAGGAATTTTAAATCCAAGAAAAACACATAAATGACCAGTGGAAGAAAATAAAAAATGTAGATCACCAAACCATGGAAAACAATTTGGTCGGTTGTGGTAAAACTAGTGGAGGATGAAAAGAAAAAGAAGTTTCATCCAAGTCTTGATATATACAGAAGTTTTTGCCAAACATGCCGTTGAAGTTTGGTAGATCCAATATTTGACATGTGTAGCCCTTCGTGAAAGAATATGCTTATTCTTCATGAATTCCTCCTTGGGGTAAAAAAGAAAAGTTGGAATTAGAACAAACCTTGTTTTCACCAAGAAGAAATGAAGAAACATTCAACACCAAAAAAAAAATCTAGTACATAACCGGTGGGTTAAGCCGCCTCTTCAACCAATATGACAATGGTCTAGAGTGGTTAACCCCAAATTTTCACCACAAATTCTACTGCCTGTGGACATGGGGCACCCACTTCGGCTTGCTTGGGGGCGTGCTGGCCTTTTTGTACAAGGGTAGGGCTTCGATTGGAGTCACCACCAACTCGGGGTTTAACCGACGGAGTTGGACATCGGTTCTCCTCTTGAGGGTCTAGGGTTTAACTCCTAACACTGGTCTGTGTTTTTGAGATTTAGGGTAAGCTGTTTGGTTGTACTTGAGAAAGGTATTAGGCACCCTAAATACCCGCCTTTTTAGGGCGACTTCTCCCATTCACATAAGTTTTAGTCTCATATCAATGGCCATGTTTTGTTAATGTTGAATTGGAAGCTTGCTGGATTTTTCTCAGGCTTAACGCCTATTTTACATTCAACGCCTGAATATAATTCAGGGTGAAAATCAGGCGTTAGTTTATGAATAGTTTAGAAACTATTCTTTATTTTGTCCTATTTTAATTATAGGAGACCCCTCATGGGTTAGGTCTTTAGAGGGATAATGAACCCCTTTAAATGGTTCACCTGTTGGTTCCTTTGGGTCAGGTATTAACTCTAATGGAAGGGAGAGAAAGGGAAAGAAATTTTTTTATGTCATACAGGCTTAAAGCCTGTTGTTCATCTCAACGGCTGATTTTTCAATGCCTGAATTTTAATTCGGGGGGAAAATTAGGTGTTGGAAAAGCTAATCAAGTTGGCATCTTTGTGCTATCTTTTGGGGTGTTGTGGTGAGTCCCAGCACTGCGGGACCCGTGGTTTGGCATCTTTGTGCTATCTTTGTGCCATGTGGAGATATGATCTCCCAAAGTAGGCCCCTCAGTCATCTGTTACAAACCTAATGCCTGTTTTTTGGTCTAACGCTTGAATTTTCAACGCCTGAATTTTAATTCAGGGGAAATTCAGGAGTTGGGTGTCAAATTAACAACCAACTTAGGGTTTTGAACCACCAAGGTGAGGCCTAGAGGGGTAGGGTTTCTCTTGGGTCCTTACGGTACACCTAGGGTACACACACACTTAATTTAATTTTTCAAAAAAACATGGTTTTTAACCCAGGCTTAACGCTTGACACTTATTCTAACGCTTGAATTTCCATCCAATGCCTAAATTTAAATTCAGGCGTTGGGATAGAAATAAGGGCCCACAGAGGTGCACATGTACATGAATGGACTTCAGAGGAAAATTTTGCCATGGGACATGGCTGAAGAAAAATCAAGGCTCCCTAGGGTGGGTCTTAGATCTCAACGCCTAATTGTTCTTCTAACGCCTATTTATTCAATGCTTGATTTTAATTCACTAAAAATCAAGCATTAGTTATTGGGAGAAAATCAAGTAGTTGGGTTTCTCGATTTTGGAACCTTTAGGGTTTTGAAAAAAAATGTAAAATTAAGCATGCTAGCATGGGATATATACATGAATATCATATAAAAATTTGAGCATCAGATAATGCATTCAAAATTCAAACTAAAATCATCAAATATTTATTAAAACTAGGTCTTAAAAGACCTAATTTTAGGGGTCTGTTCGGAGGGCCATCTCGAGGCCTTTCACAGCTCTATAAATCAGTAAATTAAATCATATGTCTAGTCTAATATAGTTAAATTTGGGTTTAAGAATCACTCTACAAAAATCACAAGAAAATCAACATGGAAATAGGTAAAAAATAAGAGCAAGTAGAGGCTGTTGAGCCTCTACTATGTAACCTGAATTGGAGCAGTGCTCTAACATGAATTGGACAGCATAACAACATGCTAATTTGACATATGATGAAGGGGAGGGGGTGAGTTGAACTTAGTTTTAGGCTTACCTTGGGTCCAATGTGGCATAGGGTTTGCAATTTCCTTTCTTCCTTTTTTCTTCTTCCTTTTCTCTCTCTTAGAGTTAGGGTTTTTTGTTGCCAACCTAGTCTTGCATGAATTTTGGGCTATTTATAGCCCCAAATTGGTGCAATGGAGGGTGGGGATTACTCTTGGGGTTTGCTAGGTGGAGTGCTAGGATGATCTCTATCCTAAATGAGGTGGAGCTTTAGGATGAGTTTAGCTAAAAAGGAGGTGGAGGGCTAGGATTAATTCAGCTAAAATGAGGTGGAGGGTGGGGATTGAATTGTGTTTGTTGGCATGGATTTATGAGGTGGAAGGGGAGCATGGGAGATGACTTTTAAGAAAATCCCATTGGTTGCAATCTTTAAGGGGATGGCATAAGGTGCCAAATGGGGGGTGTGATGGGCTCTCTAGGGATTTGAAATCCAAGGTTCATACCAAGGGAGGAGGGTGGAAGATCAAATGGGAATATGCTAATCCAAAGGTTGTCAAAAATGGCCTTAAGGTGTGAATGCATTTAATGCTAAATATCTTAGCTTTATCTTATTTAATGACTAATGTTGTTTTTTGATTTTTTTTAACCCTCTCTCTGTCATCACTCCTCGTGAGCTCTCAAGCTCAGAAGTTGGACCAGTCAGTGTCATTTTTAGAGGTTGTAGATGCTCCGATCGCATTGGTCCAGTCATAACCAAATTACGAAAAGGGTTAGGGGTGAAATCAGGGTTTTTTGACCTGAAAAGTTCTCAGATGCATTTTGAAAGGGCAAGATAGTAAAATTGATTCAAGAATCACCCAGTGATAGATGACCCTAGGTCCAAGTGATTCACAGCCTTTGACTTTACAGGATTATGGTACTTGAGTAGGAAATTAGGTCAAAACCATTTTTCAAGTGATTTGACAAAATTGGATAGGGAATGCTACTGCTTCTTCTATAAAATGCCGTTATGGGTTGTATCTAGGGGATTAGAAGTTTGAGGAATCCTTGAGCTATATGAGTTGACAGATTAGCTACTGGATTCCCAAGCAGTTGCTGGGGTTTTTTTGAAGCAAGGTCACTTGGAGAGATTGGGTTTCTATAGCTACCTGAAGTCAGGTGGATTTAAATGGTCAGACATTGTCTAAACCAGGAGTTTGTGAAATAATTTTTTGAGGGCAAGGCTGAAACTAAGAAAATGACTCTAACTTATTGCATTTTGAGTCTAGGGGAACTTTTAAGGGCATTCTGCATGGCAAATACAAATGAAAATCATTTTTTCTAGGTTTGGGTAGAAATGACCGCCTGGGTCACAAATTTTCTGTAAATTAGTGTAAATCTGATAGTCTTGAGGCTCTGAATTTATAGTGATGTGGCCACTAACTATCTGAATTTTTTATTCTAGATGAACTCCCGGGAGTCGGTTGAGCACCTAATTTTTAGACCTGATTTATAGCACTTTTTGGAGTATTTGGGGGAATCTTGATAGATATGTTTTGCGAAAGTTCCTACTCCTTAGACATATTTTTAAAAGCCTCATGATTCTAGAGAGATAGGCATCGACTGATATTGATTTGGAGGTCTAGAGAACATTCTAGCTCCATAAGAGTGAAATGCGAAAAAATAGTTTTTTGACCTCTCAGGGGAGACTTGAGATTTCACAGAGGTTTAAGGTTTCAAAATTCTCTTCGCATACTTGGATATTTGAAGCTAAGGCTAAGGCCAAGATACAGCGACCGACCTTTCTAGATTTAGAGATCGGATAAGTTTTTAAGAGCTCTTGCAAGGACCATTTCTTGGTCAAGGTTATCATAAACTGAGAAATTAGCTATTGCCATTCTTAAGAAATGTCCGTTCTGTGATGAATTCCTCAAAATTGGGAGACTCAGGGATACATAGGATCTGAAATTACACCATTCAAATAACAGGACAGACTTCGGGGATCTTTTGAGGGTGCAAAGGTAAATGCTCTGAGGTGAAAAGCGTAAAATGGTAATTTTTTGTCCACTGGTCAAAAATGAGATTTCTTCACCTGTGATGCTTCATGACAAGAAGGCTTATGTAGGCAGGAGAAATTCAGTGATCTGGATGGTAGATAGTAAGTTCAGGGCCTTTGAAGGCAAAAGGGAAAAATAGTAATTTTTTCATTTGTGATGCTTTACTGGAGAAAGGTTTACAGGAGGTGAAAAACTTGCTAATGACATGGATGGAGTTCTTAAATGTGGACCCTCAAAGTCTTATTGATGTCTTTATGAGAGATTAAGGTTTGCCTAGAAAAGGTGCATTTTGGGCTGTAATAAAGTGCTTTGACTGGTTTATTTGCGATTGCAGTATCCGAGAAGACCTCTTTAGGAATGCCTAACTTCTTAGAGTCCAGGTTTACTCTTCCTAAGCCAAGGGTTCTTAGAGTCTTGATGCCTAAATGTTGTTGTGCTTTCCTTATGCTATCATATGACCCGAGTCAAAATTTGGGTGTTGACAGAATAGTTTTGAAATATAGAATAGTTTTGGATGGAAAGTGTTGATGGGATGAACTTGTCCTTGACTTTGAATCAAGGTTTTGAAATGGGTTTACTTTTGAAATTCCTTCTCGGGTCGAAAGTAGAATCTTTTGGCATTTTGTATATTCCTTCATTTCGATTTTCAAAAGTGGGTCTTCACTGATGGAGGGACTTTCTTTGTTTTGAAAACATAGGCTATCCATGAGTTATATGCAAGGAAATGACATTTTCTCTAGCTTCTCGGGTGTTACTAGCATATACACTATATCGGGAGACATGTAGGTCATCGACATTGGGTGCAATTGCTTAAAAACATTGTGAAAAACCGATCATGCAAAAGTTGTAAGCATATGAACCATTTAGATGACTTGTGCACTTGTATTTGCTTCTGGCTAGCTAAGTGATTCAATTTGTATGAATTGTTTAAAGTTGCTTATGAAATTTGTATGTTTGACATGTTTTGCATTTGCTGTGTTGAGTGATCTTTGATTCATTTGTGAAGTTGATTGCTCGAACATCTTTTTGTGACTGTCCTTGAGAGTTTTAATGGGACTCAACAAGGGATGTTAGTGAAGCTCTCCCTGGAAAAACTATGGAAAATATATGTAGTCATGATTGAACACTACTCGGTTTTACATCAATCATGGTACACATGCGCTAAATATCACTTCCGAAGACACATGTGGTTTTACATCAGTCATGTTATATAGCAAGATCAATCTACAACATTGCCTTTGTCCCATTTTGGCAAATGTTGTATTTTATGGGACTAACGGAGAGATTTTGGGAGCTCTCTCTAGAAAAGCTATGGGACCTTAGAGGGTTAATGCTACACATTGATAAAGCGATGCCTACATAGGCTATGGATTGATCCATGACAATATTTTTGACCCACTGAAACATTGTCAAGGTGGGGGGATGTGCAAGGGAGAATTTATATGACTCCGAAAGCCGGGGCGGGATCCCATAGGATCGGGTGTTGTGCCTTGCCCAAGTGATAGCAACCCAGTCTTTGCTAAAGTAGGTATAACACACAAAATTTAAAGGTGAATGCAACACAATGCTTATGTCCCAATAAGTAAGCATCACCAAGGTTAGTGCTAACAGGTCTGTTTCTTGAGCATTGACCGCTAGAACTTATAGAGAAATGTTGTCGCGCTCTTTCTCGAGAAGTTATGTAAGGGGTTTTCTCACTAGTAACCTGTGCTATAAAAGTACTACTTAAGCTTGATAGTTACAAGAGACACTATGGCTAGGAGCTAGCATTTTATAGACTTGATGGATCAAAGTGTGGCATTGCTCATTGTCTGTTGCCGAGCAAATGTCACGGGGTGGCCGTTAGTAAATCATGCAGCAAAAAAAGTACTAACTGGAATGGGCGATGCAGGTAAGACATTCAAAAGTATGCACTAGGCTGTGCCAAAATTTGAACTGGAAGGGTGGCTTGGTTTGGCCATGTAAAGAAATGTTATGAGCTTTTTCCGAAGAAGCAGTGGTGGGTTTTTTCTCATAAGTAGCCCGTTTGTTGTAAGGAGTATTCTTTAAGCATGATAGCAGTCTAGCTATGGCTTTAGGAATTTCACAAACTTTATGGATTGAATTGTGATGCGTATTTATGTCCTAATAAATAGACATCACAAATGGGTCATATCCTACAATTATCGCAACTTTGACAGAGTGTAAGAAGATGACCAACTGAGACTAGAGATGTTGTTGCGCTCTCTCTGAAAGTTGTGGGGGTTGTGATAACTAGGAACCCAATGCTATGTATAATGCACAACTCTCTAACAGTATCAATGCTAAGATAATACATAGACTATGAATTGAAGTGCAATATTCAACTATGTCTGAATAACCAAGATGCTACGCGACAATTTGTTTTTGTATTAGGGATTCCCGATAGGGCTTGTTGGAAACTTTTTGGGCTTATTTTGATAGCCATGGGATCTCGAGAGATCGGTGCTACTTATCTATTTCAACCATCCAATCTGTAAACATGGCTGGCATAATACGTAAGCTATGAAGTGATGATGCCTACATACTCCCTAGATAGGGGATTTATCTATGAAGGCCTTTCTACAAAGTCGGGGACCGACTCGACTTAGCGAACCTACACGGCCTACATGGGATATAT
>JAOXJP010233867.1:0-24277 GCA_025762735.1 Platanus orientalis | reverse complement strand
TTCTAGTCATTAGGGGGCTAATAGGGTGGATTTATCTTTATTTTTAGTTGAGGGTTATTTTGATATTTATAATTGGGTTAGGGGGGTATTTTGGGGCAATACTCCGTGGGAGGGGGGGAGAGTATTTATAACCCCATAATTGGTTTTTCCAGGTTATGCAATAATTTTTGAATTTTATGATTATCTACCAATGCTCTTCTTCTTCCTTTTGCTTGCTTGCAATTGAAGAATCCTAAAGCCCTAGAATGGGTCTAGGTCTCCATCTAGTTTAATGCTATTGGTGAAGGCCACTCCCTTTCCCTTGGGTTAAACGTTCTATTTCCTTATTTTTTTATATTTTTGTCTCACGTTTACTTGAGCTTATTCTGCTGAACCTGTGTTTGCTGAAGAGATCAACTACCGACAGTCAGATTTTGAAGTTTTGATTGCAATAACTATTTTAGAGGCTTCCTTACTGCTGAACGACACCTTCAGAGCATCCCCTCCTTTATATGTTGCTGATTGGAAGAGTTTCCAAAGCCTGGAACTTGCTATAGGTGTGAATCCCTTGTAGAATAGCATGCACAAGAATCACTACTGTTCCTCAATCAATCAAGTTTTCGAAGAATGCCTTTCTCTGAGAGAGAATTGACTCTCATACGATCCTACTAGGAGAGGAATATAACATTAACATGCTAATTTTTTAAAGTTATAATGGCTGGACTCAGCTCTTAGGCATGAACACCTGAATCAAGGTGTCTGCACGAGATCTCCTCCAGTTCTCAAACAACAGTAGCTTTGAAGATAAAATCTTCTCCAGCCCACTCCTGACATCCATACAATCGTTTAAGAAGCAACCAACAATTACAAATTTGAAAATTTAAAAAATTATAGCCGTTAGAAGAAATCCCAGGCGTGAACAGTGCCTAAAAAGCCTTTGTACGAAATTTGATGCAACTTCCAGCCCTTAAGGACTTTGACAAGTTGGTCTTTTCCAGAGTTTTCCTAACCCTTGGACGACCCTAGCTGGTAGGTTCCACTTTGGAAAAAAAAATAAAAAAATTGAAAAAAAGGGGCTGACAGCACTTGTTGGAGAAGAGAGAGAAAATTCAGTTTTTTTTGAATTAAAAAAAAATGATTTCTGAGCCTAGACATTGATAGTAAAATATCCAACATCTTCAAGGAGACATTTGACATTAGATTCAAGTATTTCTTTTGTTATTTGACTCTCTTTTCAAATTTCTGACAATAGACACTTTTGGCATGTTGTGGCATATGGCCTGGACCTGAGATTATTATCTCCTGGCCTAAACAGAACCCCAATACAATATCTTGGTTGTCTAAATATATTATTAAATCCATCTCTAGACCTCTCAAATCATTTATGAAATTATTTGACCAATTTCTTTGATTTTTGGGCCTAATTTAGGCACTTTTCTGGTTTGACTTGCACTAGTCTCATTATTAAATTTTTGTATCTTATTGATAATCAAAACATGTTAATTAGGTCTTTACTTATTTATTAATTTTTGTAAGTTCTAATTCCTTTATTGCATATGAACTTAATTTGAAGAATTGCCTGAATTAAATGTGAACTTGTGAGTAGGAATCTTGTTTATTTTTCTCTATTATTTCATCAATTTTATTCCTATCTCCTGTGCACACACCCACTAATCTACATGCATGTTGCATCAGCATGGGTAGGATTCATCATTTTGTAAGTCCTACTTTTAGATTTCTGGTGCTGCTGATCAATCCATTTCAAAGAGTGTAGTAGATCAGTTGGTTAGGACGATTCTTTAAACTAGTGATCTTTAGACAATAGGTGCCATCAAATGGGCCTTCTTCTTAGTTCTTACACTGTTACTGATGCAGCTGTGAGAACATGTAGGTGTACCAAACTCCCATTACACTTTGCGCTTTTCCATATTAATCCCCTTTTGGAAAGAGATGACATATTATACTGAGAGAAAAACGGAGGGAAGCAGTCAAATTCAATCACTTCTTACGGTCATATGTGTTTCCATAGAGAAGTGTCGAAATGCCCTATTTTGGTAGGGATAGAAAGCTAAGTTGATTAGCTTTCCAATGGAACCAAGATTATGCGATTCATATGTGATTTAAGGAATTATGGTTGCACTTTGGTCATGTGCTTTGTTATTTTTGAGGGTTGAAACTAGTTTTAATAATTTTAATAAGCTGAGGAAAGTATATTTTATTGTTTCTTTTTCTTAGTAGGATTAGCTTATGGAGGATTAAAGTTTAAAGAAGTTCGTCATTGGTATATTTTGAATTAAATTAGAAGAAATTTGGTAAGAACTAAGGCATTCTAGAAATCTCCTTATTGGTCTTTAAAGAGCATATGTGCTCTAAATGACATTTGAATATATATATATATATATATAGTCTTGATCTCTGAGACTTTGAAACTTTATCTTCAATATTCATTATTGTTGCACTAAAATTGTACATAATTCTTGGTTGTAAGTTTTGTTGCTGCCCAGAATTTCCAGAGATTCTATATTGAATTTTGTGGCCCTTCAAACATCAGTTATGTCATGCTGGTCTGAAAATGGTAAGAGTCTCTTAGGGTCTACACTTTGGGTTGGAGAGGCTAGGGAAACACTATGAGCAAAGCTACAAAAGAAAAAAAAAAAAAAATAGAAGAGGAAAGAAAATAAATATGTTTGAATTTATGGAGAACATTTGTTTGGCCATTTCATCAGATGAGAAACTCTCTCTCTCACCCCCCCTGGCCCTTTAAATTAGGGCAACAATTTTTGGGTTGAGAGAGTTCAAGAGTTCTGTTATCAGAAGAGGGTATTTTAGGATTTTACCTATTAAAGTGATTGGTATGGATGATTTTCGATTGCAATGGTAGATTTGGAGAGAATCTGAATAATGTAGGGAATTTAGCCAAGGTTGCTTTATGGTAACAGTCTTAGGTTATTCCCCCATAAGACTAGTGGTCAGGTATTGGTATAATGGTATCCCCTTCTGGTCCTTATGTTCTCAAAAGAAGAAGACTGTTATCCATTCAAGACCCTGGCTATCCATTCAAAACACCTTGAGAGACTTCTATAATTAATAGTTGATGCATTGGGATTACTGTTTCTCATGCAAAAGACAGGTGCCAGTGTTTCATCTCAATCCAATTACTTCTTGTGGTTTTCATATGGACATTGTGTCAGTAGAATGATCAGAGCAAGTCATGTACTTGTGTCAACTTACAACAATATGTTGCATAAATCTTTCTTTTTAGACGTTGGGGAAGAGATCTTCCCGCTTAGACACCTTTTTTTTTCCAATCTTCTATCTCTTTCTTTGCAGCGTGGGGGAGTTCTTTCAGCGCCATTTTGGAAAGGAGGTATTCAGTTATTTGTATCGACATGATAATTGTCTGTCTCTTAAGTTATCTTTCTTTTTTTTAATTGCCGAAGAAAAGAATTTTGTTCTTTTACAGGCTGTAGTTTGCATGCAGCAATGTCAAAATTTCCAAAGCTTTAAGTTCCCACCAGTTTTGACAAATTTTCAATGCTTTTCTTAATCATTTTCTTTGTGTGTAAGGTTGTTGATTATCTCATTGACCCTTTTGTTGCGGGGACAAGTGCTGGAGATCCTGAATCGTTGTCTGTGAGTAATGCTGTCATATCTTTCTAGTGAACCTTCAATATTTATATCAAGCACTCTCAGGAATAACTGTGATACTAAATTAGCAACATAGGCTTCTGCAGAACTTCTGACAATGAACTATGGCATCTATTTTTTTTTGGCTATGACAATGAACTCTCGGAGTGAGACAATGCAAGTTGAAGGTGCTAGAAGGACTAGAGGAAGGCCAAAATTGACCTGGGTTGAAGTAGTGAGGGACATGGCAACTTGTAATTTAATGGTAGATATGGCCCTAAACAAAGCAGAATGGTGGAATTGGATTCGTGTAGCCGACCCCAAATAGTTGGGATAAGGCGGTGTGTTGTTATTATGTGTTTGTTTTCATAAATCTTAATATTTCATGGGGTATTATTATATTATTAGTTATTTGTCTACTTTGTATAAATGCTCCCTGATTTTCTGATATTACCTCTTGTATTACTTCTTTAAGTCTATTCCTTAAGTTTTTGATATGATTTAATAAAAGACATTACATAAACTTATGGGTCTAAATTGTGTGATATTTTATGGATTTTTAAATGTTGGTATTAATGTTATTTATATCCTTTATTGATTTATTCTGATTTAATATTTCTAGTACTGTGTCTATGATATCCTCTCCTACTATGTCCCAATAATTTTGGTAAAATCCAGCTTGGAAGCCATTAGGTCCCGGGGTGATGCAGCATGTATATGAACTAGTGGGTGTGTGTGCATAAGGAGCGAAATATAAAATAAACAAGAGTAATGCCCAAGCATAATCAAGATTTCTACTTGCACATCCACACGAATTCAGATGAATCTTCAGCTATAGTTCATGAGCATGATAAAAATTAGAACTCACAAAGTAATGAACAAAACTAAACCTAAGTTATATGAAGAAATAATAATTGAAATTAAGGACTAGTAAGATGTCTGGTTGCTGTCCCACAGGTGCTGAGACTATAAAGGGTATTCAAAGGGGTGTCAACATAAACATAATATGAAGGTCATGAAGGAAAACATCAAAGATGGTTGGGGACTTGCAAAACAAAATTTAGAAGCAGGTTCTAGACAAGAGTGTGAGCAGTAGAATAGGATTAAACAATAAAGTATGTAAAAAAAAAAAAAACCTGATAAAGTCATTCCTACAGCATATACCACACAAGTCACCCGAAACCAATACTTGAAGGATATTAAACAGGGTAGTATCTGACCTGTTTGGATGTAATGGACTTGGCTGAAGCTGTATGGGATGCACCCTTCAAATCGTGACCAGAACTAAGCCCCTTTGAGGCTATTTTTGGAATTTGGTCAAATCTGTTCCAGAATAACCCCTTAGCGTCAGCCTTCAAATTACCAAACCATAGTGATGATCCCTCAGCAGACTAGGGGATGAATCCTGTACCCATAGTGTCATCCAAATCTTCCCAACACCTAGGAAAAATCCAACTGTGCAAATCCCTTAAAACCTGCAAGTGGTAGTTGATTTCGTGGGGAAGCTTCAAACACCCTGTTCATGCTTATTTTGATTTCTCAGGGCTGTATCTTGATCAGTCATGAGTTGTTGGAGATGGTGAAGACTGCTGTAGGATCGTATGGGAGGTGGTATCCGCTGGCTGAGGTCCTTTTGATCAAATCCCTATTATTTTGGGAATGGGATCAAATCTCCCAAAGTATCGGGAAACCCCCTCTTTAACGCCAGACTTGGAGAAAGTCTAGTGGGGCCCTCAATAAAGGAACTGGTAGAGCAGGGGAAGGGGAGGGATAAGATTGCCCAAACCTCTTCTATAATCCCACAAAAGGAATTTGGTTGATTCTCAAAGGTTGAGGAGCAGCTTCTAATCTCGTACAAAAGCTTTCTAGGTGCTGTTCACGTCTGAGGCTTTTATTTGCAGAAATATCTTCTTCAAAACAGCTCCAGAAGTTGCTATTGTTACTTGAATTTGATTGTCCAGCCACTAAGAACTTCCAAGAGGTGTCAAACCAACTGAAAATTGAAGAATTGAAACTTGTTGATGATTTTTATAAGCCTATCATGACTTCAACAAGCAATGGTCTGAGAATAACAAATAGAAAATAAGATTAGAAGTGGTAGATGATCCTTTAACCCAAGGAGGAGGGAGTAGTCTCCACTACCACCGTTAAACTAGGATGTTTCCTAGACCCATTACAAGGTTTTACTGCACTTCACTTGGAAACAAAGAGGAAGAAGAAGAAGAACACAAAGTAGCCAACATGTTAGAACTCAAAACTGAATTTATTCATCATAAGAAACTAGCTGGTCGTGTGGGGTGTTTTTATAGCCCCCACGGCCAGACTTATTACACCCTAATCATGAGAAAATACCAAAAAAAAACTCCTAGCACAATGTCATCCCCAAAATAACCTCAGATTACATATAATAACCAAAACACCACTAAAATACTATACTAAGACAAAAATACCCTCATGACATGTGTTAGGGAGTAAAACATAAAATAAAGATGCTAGTGAAACCATAACATGGGCGCGATCCTCCTGTGCCGTCTCTGGTAAACCTGAAACTCTTGTCTGGACTTGATGTCCTCATCACTACAAGGACATGTAGTGATGGGGAAACAATAATAGATGAGCTAATGCTAACAATTTATGAAACATTAGACTTGTCAAATGTTTATGAAGAGGGTAGGAGAGAAATAAGTGTAACATAAGGTGGAGGCATTTTGTCTTGGTCCCTAAAGCCAAGTCATCCATGCTTTTAGAAGTTTAGAAAATATTTTGTGATTGTTGAGGGTTTCTAATTTTTTAATTTTTTGATTAGAGAAAGTTTATTAATGGAGGGGACAAGGCATCCCGCTGTAGGATACAAGCTCTGATACCAAAATTAATGCAACACAGTAGAGAAGATACCAACTTGTGATATAGGATATTCTCAAAAGCCTCAAAAAGTTGTTAGTTTAATAATGCGGAAGCAAATAAAACTCAGAAGGAGAAGAAAAGAGAGAGAAAGAAGCCCAAAGGGCAATTCTGGAAATTCTGGACAGAACCCACTAAACTACCAAACTAACCTTGGTCGTGTGTTAGAAAATTACGAAACTTTTCAGGTATTTTTTGACATGTATAAGGGTGTTACAATTAAAATTTCAAGTGAATCTGACAAGATTTGATTTACAAAACTATATAAATATCAGTCCAACTTGAATTTAAACAATAACACACACAAAACCTATAAGCAATCTTTGAAATTTAAGGGCGAAAGAAAGGAGAATTAGTGGAGAAGATGATGACTTTTGTAGGGGATCCTAAGGGGATCAAAACCCTGTCAAGAAAAGAAAAGAAAAAGGGCTCTCGGGTGATGTGAATTATAAGTTATACTAACCTGAAATTTTTTGGATTGCAATAGAGAATGATGGGTTAAGTACAAAATAAGAAAACAACACTAAAGTTTAAGAGCTTAAAATAAATCACCAGATTTTAATTAAAGATTAAAGTAGCTAATAAAATATGCAAATACCTTGAGTATGAGCCCACGAGATAGAAAAGAAGGGAGGTGGGAGAATCCCACAAGTACACCTTGGTGTGCACAACCTACATGGAGAGAGAGGGGAGCTTAGGAGATGGCACCACCCTATGGGGAAGGAGAGAGAATGGCCTAGGACCAACACTTGGGAACTCCCAATTTCACCAAAATCTTTAATCATTTTTCAATGTCTTAATCAAGTGGAGGGGGTGCCTTTAAATAGGCTTTCAACCGATGGAATTTAGAAAGTTCAAAATTATAAACTTGCTAAACACCTAAACTTGGAGATCAAATATTACTAAAAACTTATTTTCCTAATTAATAAACTACTAAAAACTTCAAACTAGCTGCCTAAGACATAATAAAATAAAAAACCTTTTAAAAAATGCCTTTTGTAAAGTTTAAAATTACTAAAAATTAAGACTTTCTAAAACTTAACTTTCTAAAAACACTATTCCTGCAACTCTTTGATAACCCTATAGTAATTTGGTTATAACTTTACCAAATCACTTTGGATTTGTGCAATCTTGGTCTCGTTAGGAAGGTAACTGAATAAATTCTCTAATGACACCAAAATCAAGCCAAAAAGGCAAGTTTTGACCCTTGAAAACTTGAACTAAAAGTCAATGATGGGATTACAACTTACAATAAAAAAACTGAACTACCATGGCACTATTGGACTAATTACAAAATTAACCCCCTTACAAAATTCTAAATAAACCCACACAACATGTAAATTTAAATCTGGCTCTCTTGTGGGGCAGCACATACATCAGTCTTGCATTATTGTCTGCATCACATCCCCAAGTCAAAAATAGGAGGCCCCAACAACAGAAACTGAGGGAATTTGCAATTTTTATCAATGTTAATCTACCCCAATTTTAACTCCACAAAGGAGCAATTTACAAAATCTTTACTAATGGACACCCACCACAGGCACCTCTGCCTCACGCCCTTCTGATTGTTGAAGGGAATTTTCTTATTTCAATCTTATGGGCTGCCTCTCCTTCTTGTGGCCTGGCCTGTGGATACTCTTGAGCACATTTAAGGGGACATCGTTTCTTTTCCTCCCCCCTTCCCCTGCTAGCTATTTTTTTTTTCAATATCCTTAGAAGCATTAACAAAACCATTGCATTTTTAGAGAAAACTATGGAAAGGTGGTCTACATTAGGATGTACTTTCCTGGTTTTTATTATTATTAATTTTTATTTTTTATAAGTAATGCAAGAATTGTATTAATCAAAGAGACAAAAACTGTATAAAGAAAGGGAACAAGTTTTCCCAATAATAGTAAATAACATACAAAGGATTACGACTCTATAGTGCTCCCCACCATCCCCCCCACCCCAAAAAAAAAACCCTCTATTGGAGATCAAACTCAGATGGTCAAGGTCTTTAAATTATTTTAAGCAACAAGCCCAATTCAAATGAAAGAACCAACATCCGCACAAAGAGGATGAAGTTGAGTTTTCCCTTCAAAAGTCATCTTATTCCTTTCCTTCCAATATCCTCAGATAACTACAATAGGGATAGGGCTGGGCCAGCTCGAAAATTCGCTTGGCCCAAGACTAGGCTTGGCCTGAAATTGAAGCCCGATTTAATGTTTGGGCCATACTCGGGCATACCCTGGCCGGGCCAAGGCTCAAGGGCCTGATGCTAAGGCCCAAGGCTTGAATCCCATTGGCTGGCTTGAGCCTGGCCTGAGGCCCGTGCAATAAAGTTGGGATGGGCTTGGGCTTGATTTCTGAGTTTCTTCTAGGCCCGAGTCCACCTCGAGCCTGTATGTACAAAGCTAGGCCTGCCCTGGGCCTACTAAGGCCATGCCCTGATCTGGCCCATGCACACCCCTAAAAAGGGATCATAGACCAAAATGTTGCCCCTAATGCCAAAAGGTTCATGAGGCTTGGAAGAAAAAACCTCTTAGATATCTGCCAGATATGCTCGAGACATTCCAAATCCCTCTACCATGGGAGGAATAGGCTTTAAATCCCTCTAGCCAGTGAAATTTTTGCTTTTCTTGCTAAGAATGTGGTAGAATGATTTGATTGAGAACACTCTTAGCCCACATTTCATACACTGGAATAGACCCCCCTTTAGGTCAATAGGAGAGTCAGTTAGGATTCCCTTTGGGTTGATAGAAGAGTTAATTAGGATTCCCAATAGAGGAAGACACTCCAAAATATCTTCATATCATTAAGTTTGTACATATGTGGATAAAGCTCCTTTTAAACAGCCCCTGTATACAATTTTTTTTGATAAGCAAAATTTCATTAAAGAGGAAAATAGGAGGGATGAGAGATCCCGACAAAACAACAACAACAACAACAAGAAGCAGCCTTATCCCAACTATTTGGGGTCGGCTACACTAATCCTGTTCCGCCATTCCGCTCTGTTTAGGGCCATATCTGCCGTTAAATTACAAGCTGCCATGTCCCTCCTTATTACCTCCACCCAGGTCAATTTTGGCCTTCCTCTAGTCCTTCTAGCACCTTCAACTTGTATTGTCTCACTCCGCCTCACCGGTGCAGTCATTGGTCTTCATTGCACATGCCCAAACCATTTCAATCGACTTTCTCTCATTTTATCACCTATTGGTGCTACCTCTAAACTCCCATTAATGAATCCATTCCTAATTTTATCCTTTCTAGTCTTGCCACTCATCCATCTCAACATCCACGTTGCACATGCCCAAATCACATATCAATGGAAATAATACTAAACCAATCCAACTTATCATGGTTACACACCATTCAAGCTCCTTTACCAAGAGGAGTTCCTTTCTTACCTTTATCATTTCACTCATAGTATCTATAATGTCTCAAAACTAGATGTAAAATAACATCCATCAAATAAACTAACCATTAAGAATCCATAATCAACTATCATAGAAAGAGGTATCTATACACATATTACAAGTCATGACATTACCATGTCTTTAAACCCAACAATTAAACATCTACAAATAAAACTGTTTCAAAGCTAAACAAGTCCATATACTAATAAAATAATATTAACTACCCTTGACCTTTTCAAGCTCTTCATTCATCCTCACCGGTGCTATACCACGGTTGCACCTGTTTCGTATACCTTAATCTGAAAAATGTTATGGATGGGTAAGTCCATGGCTTGTAAGTAGGTGTATAGAATATGCAACTGGAATAGACAAGCCAAACACAAATATTTGTTAGTACAAAATAGCATATAACTTTATAATTCCAAATGCTAAAACAATGTATAAAATAGATTTGCATGCACTTGCTAAAAACTATGCAATTTACTTTATAAAACAAGTAACTTATATGATTTATTTAGTCTTTTCAAACTTAGGTATTATTCACTTCTTATTAGCACTTGTACATTATCTCTTTCTTTTCACAACTTATGTTCTTCTGTTCTTCTTGCCAAAGTTCGTATAATTTGACTTTCTTTATTAATGATTTATGCACTTTTGGTTTCTTAGGTTTCAATTGTCGTTTGTTTTCATTCACTTTAACTTTTTGCATGATTCACATATTTCTCATCGTTGTTCACTTAACCTTTAACATTTGTCACTACGTATAACATATTAGAGTCCACCAAACACTTATCATGTGTTACCTATATCATATCATGGTTCGTTTGACACTTATCACTTATCACTTATCATAGTTTACATGTCACTTATCACTTATCTTTGTATTACAAATACAAGTGGGATATCACTTCCTAAGATAAACACAAAGTGGGATAATTTCCCCCAGCTGATTTCACACTTGGGATAACACTCCCCAATCTATTCACATACGTGGGAAACACTTTCCAACCATATACACATTCATGGGAAAACACCTAAGACTTGACTTTGTGGTTTTGGATGATTCTATGATGGCTATACAGAGAAGAGAAGAAAGAGAATAGGAAGAGAAGAGGAAGAAGGAGAATGAAAGAATCGTATGTTAGAGAGTATCTCTTTACATACGTTACTTTATAAATGTATAGAACTTGGCTCTTATACATCCCAAGCATGGTGTACCAATCCTATACGGTATGACCAAAATACCCTCAACATACAAACATACATATTCCTTCACTCCCCCTTAAGCTAGAGAATAGATATCTATCATTCCCAGCTTGCTCACTAAATACATGAACTGTGTTCCCCCAAGACCCTGAGTGAAAATATTGGCCAGTTGATCATGAATCTGAACAAAAGTACATATGTAGCATTTCTTGAGATGATCTTTGATAAAGTGTCGATCAACTTCCACATATTTAGTTCTATCATGCTATACCAGATCATGTGTAATGCTTATTGCTGCTTTGTTGTCACAATAAAGATTCATAGGGCCCTTTATTGGAAATCCGACTTTAGAAAGTAACAACTTCAACTAGAGTGATTCATAAATTTCGTGGGCCATGGATCTATACTTCTCTTCAGTACTTGATCTGGCTACTACATTTTGTTTCTTACTTTGCCAAGTAAATAGATTGCCTTTGACGAATGAACAATAGCCTGATGTAGACCTTCAGTCTATTAGGGATCCAGCCCAGTCAACATCGGTGTAAACCTTAATCCTATGGTGACCGTGTCTCTTATACAAGAGGCCCTTTCCCTGACAACTCTTTAAGGATCTTATAATCCGGTGATCTTGAGTTGGTGCATGCATAAATTGGCTGATGACACTGACTACATATGTGATGTCTAGACGAGTGAGGGACAAGTAGATGAGATGCCCCACTAGCCTTTGAAATCTCCCAGCATCAATAAGTCTCTCACCATCATCATCCTTCAATATGTGGTTCACCTCAATGGGTGTAGCACATGGTTTGCACCCTTCCATGCATGATTCTTTCAACAAGTCTAACACATACTTTCGTTGAGAAATAAAGATGCCCTGTTTTGCTTGGGCAACCTCAATCCCAAGAAAGTATTTCAAATTTCCAAGAACCTTTATCTCAAACTCGTTCGCCAAGCTATCTTTCAACCTTTTTACTTCAACTTCATCATTCCTAGTGACAACATTGTCATCCACATATATTATCGAAGTTGTCATTTTTGCACCCTGTCTTTTAATAAACAGCGTATGATCTGCTTGGGCTTGTTTGTACCCAAATCGCAACATAGTTGATCGAAATCTCTTAAACCTCGCATGTGGAGATTGCTTCAACCCATACAAAGCTTTCTTTAATTTGTAGACTTTTCCCTCAACATCTGGTATGCGAAAGTCAAGTGGTGTTGCCATATACACTTCTTCCTCAAGGTTTCCATGTAGGAAGGCATTCTTCAAATCAAATTGTAAGAGTGGCCAGTTTTGATTTGTTACAATAGAGATAATGACTCTAACTGAGTTCATCTTTGCCACTTGGGCAAATGTCTCTTGATAGTCAATATCAAATGTCTGAGTATATCCTTTAGCCACCAGTCATGCCTTATACCGTTTTATAGATCCATTTGATTTGTACTTGATTGTGAAAACCCACTTGTAGCCAACTAATTTCTTGGCACTGGGAAGATCAACTAATTCCCATGTTTAATTTTTTTTTCCAACGCTTTCATTTCCTCAACCATTGCATCCTTCCATTCTCGTTGTGTAAGTGCTTCAAGTACATTGTGAGGAATGGAAATAGAAGACAAAGCCACAAAAAAATGACGAAAGTGGGTGGATAATGAATGATATGAAACAAAGTTTGATATAGGATGTTGAGTGCAAGTCCTCACACCCTTTATATGAGCAATGGGCACATCAAGGTTAGTTGGAGGAAGGATGGATGGATGATCATTACCTGACTCAGAAGTTGACTCCTAGAGTAGGTTAGGAGAATTCAAGTCATGGTTATAAGCGCTCTCTACTACTGATTCTCTTTGTTTCTTCCTTTGTGTATACACTTGTAGTTTGACTCCTAGAGTGGGTCAGGAGAATTCAATTCATGGTTATGAGCGCTCTCTGTTACTGATTTTCTTTGTTTCTTCCTTTGTGTATACACTTGTAGTTTGCACTCCCCCTTGCTACCATCACTGTTTCTGCTATCAAACTGATAAGATGGAACTGGAACAAGAATAGGAATTAAAAGAGGAGTAGGACTAAGCAACTCTCTATTGTCAACAATTTTCTCCCCTTGAATAAACTTAAAAAATGTCATGTCTCGAGATACAAAATAACGAGTAGAGGGATGAAAACACTTATACCCTTTCTGATTCACACCATAACCCAGAAAGACACATTTGAGTGCCTTCTAATTTGGTACAATCAAATTTGGGCACATGAACGTAACTAATACGACCAAAAGTCTTGGGTGATAGGGAGAACTAGGACGAATCAGGAGATAGAATTTCAAGAGGTTATTTGTGAGAAAGAACATGCGAAAATATCCTATTGATGAGGTAAGCTATAGTCTGAATAGCTTTTGACCAAAAGGTTTTGGGTGCATTCATTGTAAACATGATGGCACAAGTAACCTCCAATAGCTGTCAATTTTTTCTTTCGGCTACCCCATTTTGCTCAAGAGTCTCTATACAAGTAGTCTGGTGAATAATACCGGAAGTATCAAGAAAAGAGGAAAACTCACGAGAGATATTCTCCGCCATTATCAAACCTCAGAACTTGAAGTTTAGTGTTAAATTGGGTAATCACCATACTATGAAAAGATTTAAATGCAACACTTACTTCACTCTTATTTTTTAATAGATAAACCCAAGTGGCATGAGAACAATCATCCACAAACGTCACAAAATATCGATAGCCAGATAAAGAGTTGAGAGGGGACCCCCAAACATTAAAGTGCACAAGTGAAAAGGGAATAAAACAATTATTATTATTGCTAATGGGGTAAATAATGCTACAATGTTTGGCCAACTGATATGGCTCACAAAAGAAAGTGGACTTAGAGGAAGAAAACTGAGGGAACATTTTCCCCAACACAGAAAAAGATAAATGGTGACGATGTCTTGTGAGTAACTCATCTAATCTGGAAGTGATGAAATTCATATAAACCATCATTCTCATGGCCCAAACCATTTGGCTTCTTTGTCGCCATCACAATGGGATGGAAAAAAAACATTACACAACAATTAAGATTTTTTGTAATATGACTGATAGAAAATAAATTAAGAATGAAGTTAGGAACATGCAACACAAATGACAGATTTAGATCTAGGGTGATAGAAATATTCCCTCGTCCTGCTACTTAAGAAAGAGAACCATCAGCAATTCGGACCTTGTCCTTACCAGAACAAACACTATAGGATGTGAAGAGGGACAACATACCAGTTATATGGTGGGAAGCCCCTGAATCTATAATCCAGAAGCCCTAAGGGTTGGAGATACAGGCGGACAAGGTGGATGTAGATGTACCTAAATATGCGAATGATGATGAAGGGGCATTGGAAGGATGCTTAAGTTGTGAAATAAAACGTTTAAAGGCCTCAATCTCATCTCTAGACAAGACCCCATCAAAAGGACTGGGGGCACAAGACCTGAAGCTGTAGATGCAGGGGCGGAGTCAGGATTTTCTTGTAGGGGGGGCAAGCTAAAGGATTATATCTGTCCCCTTAACAAGTGCCAACGATGTGCCCACAACCAGTAGGCAACACGTCACGTAAAAAAAAGTGAAATGTAGGCCCCAAAAAGTGTAAATCACTTTTTCAATGTGACGTGTCACCCACTGGTTGTGGGCATACCATTGACGCCCATTAAGGGATATACCTAATCCGATCCTGGCCACAAGGATTCTCAGGGATTTTAAATCATCTCCAGTCTCAATGGATAGGTACCATTCCATTACCAACTAGTGTGTGACAAAGGGTGTTTGAGTTAATACACATGGATCAAATGTGGGTACTACAATTAATAACTACTTATGTATTTATTAATCTGAAACGATGTTATGTCCAGGATTTGGTGTCTAGGATGGTGTCCAGGACACAAGGTGACTTCACATGGAATAAAATGGGTAGGGACTAATTGAAATTTTAAATTCCAACCCATTTTACTCTAAATGAAGTCACCTGGTGCCCTGGACACCATTGCAGACACCAAATCTTGATAAGAGATTGTAGTGGTACCAGTCCAATCAAACTGGAGATGACGTGAACTCATTTTCTGGTAGGGAGGGGGGGCAATTGTCTCATAACTGATGCATGTCAAGAGTACTATTTCATCTGTCCCTTTATTAAAAAAGCGTACTCACACATTAAGGGGGGGCAACTGCCCCCCTTGCTTCTATGTGTAGATGTCATAGCGGTAAATGTGGAAGTTGTAGAATGAGCGTGGGGTTAGTTACTACCAAAACGACCTCCTCCTCTACCACTACTAGACCCACCTTGCTGGAAGGAACGTGGAGGTAGATCTTGGGGTCGCCCATAGAGGTCCCAACACTGGTCCTTTGTATGTCTAGATCGACCACAATGTTCACACTTGAGGCGGTCCCTATCATCAGAGGCAAAACCAAATCTTCCACCATGGCCCCAACTTGTATTGCCACCACAACTACCTCTAGTTGATGTAGAGACCAATGTTGATTTCTCAAAGGAAGAAGATGTCCTCTATAAATATGGGCATATACTTCATTTAATGAGGGTAAAGGATCATTTCCGAGAATAAGGACCCGCATTTATTCATACTTTGAATTTAAACTAGTGAGAAAATCAAATATATGTATGCTCTCAACGTGCTTCTTGTATTCAATTGTGTCCTTCACACATGTAGGACGATAAGAAGTATAGTGTTCCAATTCATCCCACATTTTCCTTAAGGAAGAATAGTAAATGGCAAGTGGCTGATCTCCTTGCTTTAACTGAGTAATCCTTTACTTGAACACATATTTTTACAGTGTGACCCATCTTAGAGTATGGTTTTGCCAAAGCATCCCATATCTGATGTGCTATTTCTAGAAACAAGAAGTGATCACTTATCTCTCGTTTCATTGAATTCAGCAACCAACCCATCACAGTTGCATTCATAGCCTTCTACTTCCTATAACGAGGATCTGTACGTGGAGGTACTTCCATCTCACCTGTCAAGTATTCTTTTTTGTCTTTTCCTTGAATGTCGATCAGTATAAACTTAGACCAAGTGAAATAGTTGTTACCATCAAATTTCACTATTGTAATATGAGTTTGAGATGAATCTCCAGATACCTGAAACGTCACCACTTCATCTTTATTGCCGTCTTTGCTAGTGTCACCCATAGCTTGATTAGACTAGTTTACTTCGTCTGGCATTTGTTTTTATCACAGAAACTCACAAGCAGGTTCTTGCTCTTAGTACATCATCCCGATAGTGGCTACACCAAGATCTTGCTCTCTTAACACCACTTGAGTTCTCACAGCAATGCCCATGTAGAAGGCCTCACGATCTGGACCTCATTGGACTCACAGGCCCCCGTGATCTCACACTATTTTGGTTTTAAGGGATCACCCAGGCACCCACGACTTGCAAGGGGGTAGCCACACCACTCGTGATCAACACAAGCCCAGGCACAACCAGACATCAAAGGAGGGCAGTAGATGTGGTCTAGAAGAATCATCACAACTTCTCCAAATCCCATCCAATCTTCGTGAAATCTATTTTGTTAGGGTTCTACAATAAAAATGACCCAGATCGAGCCAAACAATCACCCAAAAACATGCTCGAAATTTTCCTAGATCTGAAATTATAGATCGTGAATTTTTTTTCTTGTATTATTCATTGAAAAATCATTTAAAAATCCCAAATCTTCTTATCTTCTCTAAGAAGTATCTAAAATAGAGATCTTCTAAAAATTATTGAAGCCTTACCTCCACTGTGTGAGCGGTACGGCTACTAACGTTAGCCTTAGGCTTGCTGATGTTAGTAGCTATGGGAATCCAACTCTTTCACCTTTGAACCTTGCTTTGATACCAACTTGATTTTGTAGTTTCGGATGATTCTGTGATGGTTGTACAGAGAAGAGAAAAATAGAGAATAGGAAGAGAAGAGGAAGAAGGTGAAGGAGATAATCGTATGTTAGAGAGTATCTCTCTACATACATTACTTTATATATGTATATAACTTGGCTCTTATACATCCCAAGCATGGTATACCAACCCTATACAGTATGACTAAAATACCTCCAACATACAAACATACATATTCCTTCACCAAGTTGTATTCACATATGGGAAAATTCCTCCCAAATCAAATACATACGTAAGACAACGCCTCTCAATCTATACCTTTGTGGAAAAACACCTCCCAACCATACACTCACTCGTGGGAGAACTACTCTCAGATTTCGTTCACATGTGGGAAAACTCCTCCCAAATCGAACACATATGGGGGAAAATGCTTTTCAATCTAGTTACTCATACATGGAAAATCACCTCCCGAACCAAATACAAATGGGAAATCTCCTCCCCAATCCACACTCTTCATAAGACAATGTGCAATGCACTTGTTGTCTCCTAACCATAAAGGTCAACCCAAAGATGGGTTTTCGAATGCCACCAAGGCTTACCCACATAGGGACCTCATCATGTTCTTCCAAATTTGATCGGAAATCAACAAACATCCATACATAATAGATCCATCTATATACATAGTAGAGTATAATTCAATTTGAATCCCTTAACATAGATTCGTGCAACTTAGGCATTTCACTATCGATGTGAGTTCTAAATATGACCCATTCATACCTCCAATCTCATTATCTAAGGCAAAACCCCAAGTCATAATACACGATACTTCATCCATCTATTAAACACATAAGAATCTATGGGATCCAAAACCTTCTTAGCTAAATATGATATTAGATGGAACTCAATACCTTAAATACTTCAAACCTCATGTAGGAAACCATAAAAATCAGTTTATAATTCCTCAAAAGAAAACATGGATGTAAATCAACATGTTTGGGAAACCAAAACCTTCAAATAGGGTTTTTGAAATACTAGCATGGAAATCATAAAATCTTTTTCAAATAACGTAGATGAATAAGGGTTTAAAAGATTCTAGCAATATAGACCACATTCCTATGGAATGAAACCATCCTCATGTTAAATACTTTGAAAACCAAAGAATCTCTACCACAAAACTTTAAAAAACAAGTATAGGATTCATAGATCTAAGAACCTAAACACAAAACCATGGATTATGGACCAAAAACTTTTCCAAATCAAACATGAAAGGCAATAGATTTATGATCCTATGGACAAAAGCATGTGAATACTCTTATAACTATTTATAATGCTATTTCATTCTTAATTCCTCAAGAGCTTCTTGTAAAACGCTTTTTCTTGATCTTCTTCTTCAATAAATCCTTCAAACCCTTCCTCTCTAGATCATCCAAAACATAAAACACACAATACAATGATTCTCCATAAAAAACTAGAAGGGAACTACAAAACCAAGCTAAGATTTCATGGAGATGGGGGTTTTTCCATGGCTTACCTTGCTCTTTGGAGAAAAAATCCTCCTCTTTTCTCAATTCTCCATCTTTTTCTCTCCCTTGGCCGTTCTCTAATGTTTTGAGGTCCAAATTGTGTAAAATGGGCTTTTAGTTTTGTCATAAACAAATCCCAATGCCAGGAATGACAATTTGGTATTTTTTTAACAGATTCAAGCCCCCTACTTACACTTTGAGCCCTCAAACTTCCACTTTAAAGCCCTCGAAGTTACACTTCAAGCCCTCGAGCTGTGATTTTTTGGTTTCCTTGAACGATACTTTCTTCGAGTGCTAAAGATTTTCCTTTGAGCTCTTGAACTTTCCCATACTTTTTCATTCAGACATTGTACGAAAACGATCATAACTTCTTATAGAAAACTCCAAATTGCTCGCCATTTGTCGCATTGAAAAGTAGATTCCTAGATCTTCCTAATGGTGTAAAGTTTGTAAGCCAACTCACACCAGATTGATACAGGTTTACCTCTAAAGTTACCCTAAATTGTTGGACACTTTCAGAACTTGTCAAGTTCATGACTTGTTTTTGTCTTCCTCTTCTTTTCTATACTTAATCTAACTTTCTCACTCACTTATTTGTGTCCGCATATCATTTATAAACTTGGAATACTAAAATAACTATACCAAAATGATTAGTTATCAATTATACATCTATGATCCTACTAAGTGCATGCAAACATATGTGGGGTGTGTTACATGACATACAAGTCATATGCTTTGAAGCCCTGAGTCAATGACCCAAGAAGACCATTGAGTGGCAAGACAAGTAATACTCGAGTGAGCCAATGTAGCCGTAGATGTTGATGGACTAGAAGTAATACTCAGACTGAAATCGCTGCAACAGTGCATTGTAGTCCTCATGGGAAAGAATGATTGGTCCAGATTTACTAGTAGGAGTTTCACTTAGATTGGGAATGATTACCAACAATGGATCCATAGGTGCCTTGCCAGGAGTATTCATGGCATTAGCCCAAGTAGATTTCCATATTTGTCCCGGCATTTGTCTATAGTGTGCTTTGTTCTACCACAATGAGTACATTTACGGGGTACATCAATACCACGTCCTCTTCCTCTGTCACCACTAGAGTTTTTGCTTCATTCCCCATAAATACCATCTCTGCCTTTATCAGTCATGGATACAAGGTCTGAATTTTCATTAGTAAGGGATACAAATGAAAGAGAAAGTAGGGGTTGCTCGCAGAAATCCATCATATACATTATTTAGAGATGGTATACCCTCACTAGCTAGTATCTGCCCTATAATATTCAAAAAATTCAGATTTAGCCCAGATAAGAACTTTTCACTCGAAATTCTTTGTACTTCTTTTTCATTTTCTCAATGTCACTAGTAATAGGTTGATACATGTTCAACTCACCCCACATGCAACATAGAGCACTACGGTATTCACTCACAGATTTATCACCTATTTTAACGTAAATATGTTCTTATATAGTTGATATCCTGGAGACATTCTTATGCATAGAATACATCTCCTAAAGCATAGTGCTGCCTAAAGGCTCTAAACCTCCTTGCTATGTCCAAAAGCATTACATTAGCTCTAATATGTGGTTCCATACTATTCCATAACCATGTAATCTCTAGGTAACTTAAAGCCATTCTTCATGGCCTGAGTTTGATTTGGAAGGTGGATCAATAGTAATAAATTTCGGCTTTCTCCATACACCAGGGAAGACCTTTACGGACTGTGCCCATAATAAATAATTATTCTTATTTCGCTTTATGCTAGTAATTTACAAATTTACATTGTAGTACTACTGAAGGAACTTTCTCATCTAGAGGTATACATGATTCTTGATCAAAAGCTTACACACTGAAGCACTTAAAAAAATCCAGCCAATACACACACAAGGCTGAATACTCAGATCAAGAGTCATAGAGATCAATCGCTTGCACCTACAAATGTACTTAAAAACAAAGATTAAAATCTCTTACATACCACGGATATAAATAGACCAACAACACAGTCCATACAACTGATCAAAATCATTGGTTAGAATCTTCCATAACTGAATAGACCAGCCCTCACAACCCACCAGTCCTCTTTGTATTGTAGATTCGAGAAAGAGGGCAGAACTTACACGCGCACAACACCAACACTCGATTATGATTCATTGGTGCACAAGAATTGAGGGAGATTTTGCATAGTATGGACGCTTCTCTTTTTCATATTGTGAGGGAGCAGAATGCTTTAGCTGATAAGTTGGCTGATTGGGGGTTGGGATTTCTGATTTGTATTGTGATGATTCTATTCCTGATGGCTGTATGTAGATGACTTGCCCTGTTGTTGTACTATTATTCTCTCTCTTTTTTTTTTTCAATGAAGTTGCAGTTAATTATCAAAAAGAAAAAAAAATTGGTGCACAAGATACACTTTTCTGCAGCCCTTATTCACGATCAAAGAAGAAGCCCTTGAAGAAGAATAGAGTTCCACACGAATAGGAGGGAAGTCAAAAAAAAAAAAGAAAAAAAGAACTGCAGACTTAGATTCGCTATGATACCATGTAAAATAGCAAGGATTTACGAAAGAAATCAGAAATAAAGAATAATTAAAGAAGAAGAGAGGGAAATAAGGGAGAAAGAAGAGAAGAAAGATGGGAGCAGGGAGGAGTTGTTAAAACTGAAAATGATACCCTCTTCTAATATTATAAACATATGGAAGGAATAGAATTACTCCTGCCGTTGTTGTGTATTACGTTATTTCTTTTAACAAATATGTATCTAGTTACTAGTATAAGGGTACTTTAGTCTTTTACCATTATAAGGGCATTCTTGCAGATACTTTTATTTTTAATTTTTTTTATTTGGTATAAATACTAATGAGTAGGGAGAGACAAGACACACTCCCTCATATGTATTCACTCCAATGCATAGCTCCTCCCACTTCTTCCTTCCAAACCTTAATCTTCTAGACCCACAACCAGCAACCAAACCCAATGAGAAAAAAATTCAACGAAGCTGTCGCTAACGTCGGCTTGCCATACTGCAGAAGTTAGCAACCGGTACGGACTGCTATAGTGATGAGTATGGAAGATTACAGATCCTGTAGAGGATGATTTAAGGTTTTATTATTTATTTATCATTTTCTAGAATTCTTGGAGGCCTGCAAGTATGTTTTAAAGGAGTTCTTTTCCCAAAAAATTTGAAATCGCATATTCATGTGATATGATGATACGACAGTATGTAGAATTTTTTAGGTTTTTTTTTTCAATCGATATTGGTTCTTTTCTTAATGAGGAACAAATTAAACCATATTTCAGTTAAATCAAAGATTTGAGGTGTTTTCTACACTAGGCTAATTGCCTAGCCCATTTGTCTGAAAAATTGGGCTTGTTTTGGTAGTAATGGTTCATGTATGTTATTGTATGCTCTTGAATTGGTATTGCAGCCATTGTAACCTCATGTTTGCTCGATTCCTGCTCTTCATAATGCTGTAATGAAGGAATGATTGAGTTTATGTTGTTTTTTACAAGGTTTTTTGAAGTTCTTCATATGAGTTAAGAGTCCTGCAACCCTAATGCATGTTGGTAGTAGCTTCCACAATTCTGATTGGCTCAGATACTTGCAATAGGAGTAAGAACTAAGAAGATTGTTTTTCAAAGAAAAAATGCTTGTTTAATCCTATTGTATGGTGGCAAGGATTGTGTAGTCCTTATATTGTTGAAGCTAGCTTGGTGTATATGTGAGAGGTTTTATTCGACCTACTGTAGTAGGGCTGTGTAGTCTTGACTAGCATTGTGAAGGTGGTGATGATGGCAGTGTTGTATGTAATGATCTGTTAATGGTGTATGGGGACTGGAATGGTTATTTGAAGTTTGTATTTATTTATTTTTTATGATCGTTAAATGTTCATAGGATGGAAAAAGCCTCTCCAGAAATGGGGGTAAGGCTGTGTACATCTTGCCCTCCTTAGACCCCACGTTAGCGGGAGCCTTGTGCACTGGGTCGCCCTTTTTTTAAATGTTCAGTCTTATCAGGGTGTGTTTTAGTCCTATTTTGTGGAAGGCTGTCTGGTTCTTGGATTGGTATGTGCATGCCTTGTAGATGGTTGATTAAGTGATTCAGTTATGCTATTAGACTGTAATCCCGTGGATGCTTGCAATTGGCTGGTTATAGCTTTGAGAAGAATTGTTTATGGTGATTTGTGTATTTGGAAGTAGTGGAGCTTCAGTCTTGAGTGATATTGCATTTGAGTACATAACAAGCATGTTAGACTTTAGCTAACAAGACATCACTCGAGAAGGGATTGAGTCCCTATAGAGACTTTTGACACAATTGAAGTCTTAGATTACACAGTTAAAGCATGCTGAGAAATCCTTTGCTTGTTTTCATATTTCAGTCTCTTCTCACTGTGTCTTACTGAATTACTCATGGAATATTAATTTAGGTGCTTCAGATCATATGACTAGTATATCATTTTTTTTTCTCAACATAGCATTTCATGGGAAAGACAAAGTAAGAGTAGCAGATGGAATTTTCTCTTTAGTTGCTAATATAGGTTCCTTTTCTGTCTCATCCATCATACCTTTTTCTTTGTTACTCTATGTTCTTAGTCATCTCATTAAGACCTTGAATTGTAGTATTACTGTGTCTTTCAAGGATTCCATTTCCTTTCCACTTTTATAGATGATTATTCTCAAGCTACATGGGTTTACTTGTTAAAATCCAAGAGTTTCTTTTTACCAAAAAAAAAATAAAGTTTCTTTTTTTAGTTTTAATTTTTTAATCTTTCATAAGATGGTTGAAAACCAAATTTGACACAGATAATAAATTTCTAGTATAATAATGGTCGTGAATATATGTTAAATGGTTTTTCATCATATATTTCTCAATATGATATTCTTTGTCAAACCATTTGTCCAGGGACTCCTGAACAGAATGGTGTGGTAGAAAGGAAAAATCACCATCTCTTGGATATTACTCGTGCCTTGCTCTTCACCATACATGTTCTAGAAGTATTTTGGTTTGATGCTTTGCAAACTGCAGCCCACTTCATGAATCGTATGCCCTTACATGTGCTTGGCTTTAAATCTCCCATTGAGATTCTTTCCCGTGGCTCTATCCTGTTCTTATTTCTTCTAAAGTCTTTTGTTGCATTTGTTTTGTTCGCATTCCAAATTTTGATAGGTCCAAATAAGATCTCAAAGCCCTTAAGTGTATTTTCAAAAGGGTATAACTGTTATCACCCTTTGACATGTCAGTGCTTTGTATCTATGGATGTGACCTTTTTGAGTTTGTTCTTTTAAAAAAAAAAAAAAATCCTCCCAAAAGACTCCTTTTAGGGGAGCATGTTGGTGAAGAAAGGTGTTCACATCCTTTGCCTGTTCCCTTATATTCTCTTGATGGTGGCAGCAAGTCCAATAAAAGTGGTGGTAAGAGGGAAGTTAATGAAAGAAGGGGGAGACTATAGTGAAAGAAGACTAATCAAAATTATATTCAAGAAAGAACAAAGCTATATTAGACAAACTTCATGTGCTTCTTTAAGAAGCCTCTTCTGCTCCATATTCTGATACATGTAACACATGTAATCCTTTTTGTTGAAGTATATCGATTAGTTTATCTCCTAACACCTTAATGCTTTGGAAGAGTTGGTTAATTCACTCTTAATATGGTATCAGAGTAGGACTGATTCTGCAGTCCTTTTTTTGTTATTTCTCTTCTTGTTCGTGCGGAACCAACTCCGCCAATGTTTATATCTTCAGACATTGCCGGTCCCAAGCCCGGATAAAGGAGGAGGGTGGCGTCAGGTTGAG
>JAOXJP010233866.1:0-10252 GCA_025762735.1 Platanus orientalis | reverse complement strand
ACAAAACAAGTTTTTGATCGCAAAAACTTGTTTAAAACAAGAGATAAAGGTTGTAAGATGTGATTTATTAAAAAAAATGAAAGAAATCAGTGCACAAGAGAGAAAATTGAGAATAAATGAAATATGGGGCGTTACGGGCATCGATTTTAACTTACGGCCGATCCTGAGTCGGATCGTTCGATTCAGGGCGATCCAGCTCCGGATCGGCCAATCCGACTCATGATCGTCTGATCCAGGACCCGGATCACTGGATCGGCCGATCCATGAGTCGGATCATCCGATTTGACTCATGGATCAGCCGATCCGGACCCTAGATCATCCGATCCGACGTCAAAACCGATTAACACTAAAAATTGGGATCGGTCCCGGCCGATCCCGATCCGAGCTCGGATCGGGCGAGTTTTAGAACCATGATGTTTATATGCTGCCACAACATAGATAAGAGGCATTCCTCCCTAAGAGGTTGCTTAGAGCACCACTTATCCATCCAAAACTTGGTATTTCTTCCTAACCCCACCTCCACTCTAATTTCTTCCTTAAAACTTTCCAAATTTTGTATGATGCCTTTCCAACAACTGACCCCATGAGTGGATAAAGGCCTTTTCAATTCCCATTTATTCACTATTCCATATTTTCTAACCATCACTTGCCTCCACAAGTTTTCATATTCTTTTTCAAATCTCCAAAGCCATCTGGATAAGAGAGCTTTATTTATATCCCTAACTCTATTAAGCCCAAGCTTGCCATTATGCTTTGGCACAGATCTTCTTCTATGCCACCAAATGGGGTCCCTCACCCTCTCGTCCTCTCCCCAAAGAAACACTCATTGATACTTCTCTATGTTATTTACTACCAACACTGGAATAAAGAGAGAGAGAGAGAGAGATAATAGGTTGGAAGGCTTGATAATAATGATGTTATTAACGTCAATTCTCCCCCTTTTGAAAGATGCATCCCCTTCCATCCTTCTAGCCTTTTGTGAATTCAATCCAAAACTGTATTCCATGATTCCTTGCTCTTGAAAAGAGCCCTAAGTAGTGGGGAAGTTATTAGTTTAACAACCTACTACTTCCACCAATCTCTCTAGATTATTCACCTGGCCTACCCCAAACATATGACTTTACTTTAGATTCACCGTAAGACCTGATACCTCTTCAAAACATTTGATCACACATCTTAAATATTTCATTTGATGGGCTGAATTTTTACACATTATAATATTATCATCTACGAATTGAAGATAGGAAACCACCATGCCATTGTTTCCCACTCCAAAGCCTTCCAAGATACCTCATTGAAAAGCCCTAGATATAATAAGACACCAAAAGCCTTTTCCACAGTCAAGAAAAGGAAAGGAGACATGAGATCTCCTTGATGCAAGCCTCTTGAGCCATGGAAATATTACACTGAGGATCCATTCAATCAGAAAGGAAGTAGTTCCATAGCATTTTTCATCCAACTCCTAATAGTCCCAAATCCCATTCTGTAGAGCATGTAATCTAGAAATCCCAGTTCACTTGATCATGAGCCTTTTCCAAGTCTAACTTGCAAACCACCCTTAATTTCCCTGTCTTTATCACCTAATCAATGCACTTGTTTGCAACCGGCACCCCATCTATACTTTGATGACCCCTAGAAAAGCACTTTGATTATGAAATATTAGACCCTCTAAAACTTCTATCAGTAGGCAAGTCAGAGTTTTGGAAATAATTTTATACATACTATCCATCAGACTAATTGGTCTAAAGCCCTTAATCGTATCAATACCTTTTTTTTTTCAAAAATAAGAGCAATGAATGTGGCGTTGCTTCCTTAATCTAATAATGCTTCTTTTTGAAAGTCTTCCATAGTTTTCATTGTATCCTCTTTAACTACCCCCAACATGCCTTGAAGAAAGACATGGAAAAACTGTTAGGCCTTGGGGATTTATCATTCTCTATACTCCATACAATGTTTTTAACTTTTATTTCCTTGAAAGATGATTCCAACCATGATCTTTGTTCTTCTATAAGAGATTTGAAGTCCACCCCATTCAATTTTGGTTTCACAAACCCTGGATCTTATAAAGACCATATAAAACTCAACCATGTGGTTCTTTAGTCTCACTTTCTCTTCAACCACTTCATTATCAATTATCAACTTGGATATGAAATTCACACTTCTTCTTGAGGAAGCGACCCTATGAAAGAACTTTGTATCATAATCCTCCTCTTTCAGCCATTGAACCTTTGCTTTCTGCTTCCATTTTATCTCCTCCAAGTTCACGACTTTCGCAAAATCTCACCTTGTCAAATCTCTTAGATCTTGCTTCTCTCTAGAAAGACGATGCTACTCTTCTATCTTATCTCAGTTGTTTATCTCATCCCAAAGGTTTTTCTTTTTTACTTCAACACTACCTAAGACATCTCTGTTCTACATGTTCAACTTATCGCAAAATATTTTTAATTTTAATCTCAGTTGTTGTTATGGGCGATCCGATACCTGGAAAGTACTCCATCACTCCCTTACAAGATCCACAAACCCTGGAGCTTTCAGCCACATGTCCTCGAATTTAAAAGTCCTCGGATCCGATATAGTCATTTTTTCTATTTAACAAAATAGGAATGTGATTTGAAGTAGGTCTCGGCCTAGCCTCCCCTTTAGAGAGAGAATCTGTCTAATTTATTTGGGCTCGCGATCTTCTACATATTTGACCAAGTAAACTTAGCCCCCACAATAGGAATTTCAACTCTGAGAACCTTCTCTTATTTCTCGAAATAGTTCTCTCCCCGTTCCTCTCACGAGGCTCCTTAACTTCATTGAAGTCCCCTCCCAAGCACTAGGGCCCAAGTCATGAGTCCCTCAAACTCCCCAACCCTTCAAAGAAATGTTGAGAAAAACTATTATCACAAGGGCCATATACTTCCATTATCATCCAAAGATCCCCAACATTCCTTAGCTTACCGCAAATAGAAATAGAGAAATCACCAATCTTGTAATCCACCACTTCAATTATTCCAGCATCCCAAATCACCAATCCCCCCCCCCCCCTAGAAGCTCCCATAGAAGGGGAATAAATGCCCTTAACTAAAGCAAAGGGGCTAACCTGGCGCAACAGCCCTCTGACAATCCCCTTCATCTTGTAGTAATACCACTTCTGCTTTACTTCATTTTACCACCTTCTTAACTAGAACATGCTTCGTAGGCCTGCCCAATACTCTTAACATTCCAGGAAAGCACCAAAACAAACATTAGAAGAAAAAAAAAGACCACCTAAGAGAGGTCAAAGGACTTAGGTGTCACATAGGGATTTGACTCCCTTTTTGTCCCTCGGTTGACCGTTATTTCCGTAACAAATGAACATTTTTAGGTTATGTACTTCCCTTCGAACTCTACGGTTATTCATAATGGAACTTGAAATTGAAATTTCTTTTTCTAAAGCCGTAAACAAATCAATGGCCTACTTCTCCACTCCCTCAAAAGTCATTCTCAATAATCGACTTATTGCTTGGATTTGGTTCAGGACCCACAGAGACACTTCAGAGATAAAGGATTTTCCTGCATTAAAATATCTATCATGTCCCTCTGTTAATGCAGACACCTCTTGTTGAATAACTTGATCTTGCAACTCTTCCAAGTCACTCGTAGTGTCCTCCACGTTCTGAGAATGATGTTTCCTTTCTAGCTCTGTCTCGTAAGATCTTCCCATCGAGAACTGATCAAAACCTCTTAATTTTTTTGGAAAGGTAGGTATTAGGTGTTCCAACACAGCCCAAAGATAATCCTTCACAACTCGACATCGTCTTATCAGAATGAGAATGAGAGTTCCCTGCCACCAGCAACGAGTTTACCTTTTCCTGGCAGATAGTTCCACCTATTGAAGATTCCCTAACTTCCCAAGCTCCTCCGAATCGACTAACGACACCGTCTTCCAACTCCCCATTCAATCTTTCCTTCGTTTCCTTTCTTCTATTAGTTGGATTTATCAAACTTAAGTGATAACTGAAATGGGATAAAACCTAATCATTCATTGACCAAGGGATTATTAACAGTGTATTAACCAACTCTCCCAAAACCTTAAGGCTTTAGGAGATACAAGAATTATTATACTTCAACACCTTGCCTCAGGAGGAGCATTGTTCTCTCTTCGGAACACACTTGGGGAACTAGGTGTGAGTCCACAAGCAATATGTCCGGGATATTACTTTTACTTCCATCGGATTCGAACTTGTGACCTAACCTGGCCCTGATACCGTGTTAACAGTAAATTAACTAAGAGTTACAAGAATTAATACACTTCAATAGGGATCCCATTTGCATTTCTAGATTTTCCCTTTTGAGTATATTCGATTCATTTAATTGCTTGACCTTTTCAAGGTCAGTTTCGGCATGCAAAAGTTTAGTCTCCTTGATCATTGAAAGTCTGTACAGATACCCTTTTGTTTGCACCTTTCTTTCCCCCTCCATTTCCAATGCAAGGGTAGAAATGTCCGGCAATGATTTTGAAGGTAAAGACCTTCTCCCCATGGAGAAAGACGACTTAGCCCCTTGTATCATCTTTTTTATACCCTTAGCTTCAAGGCCATTTTTGACTTTGTACTTATTCTTCTTCTTCTCCCTTGATTCGACATTTGATTTAAAATTCAAATCCGACTTATGATGGAGGACGTCCTAACCAGTTTCTGAAAACTGAAAACCACCTCTTCCTCTTTATGTCAATTGGAAAATCATAGCAATTCTTCCATAGGCATCTTCAACAGCTTAGATTTTGACCAATCATCATCATCACAATAACTCAACTCTTCCTCTAGGATTATCCACACTTGTACGAGGCCTCCCCATCACTCAACTTCAACACCCTGGGGAGATTACCTGGCTCACAAGGCCTACTTTTGATGTGAACCCTCTGAAGATCAGCAAGATTCGTGGACATAGTGTCTATATATGCTATACCTCCACAAGCTTCACCTATCTTCACAAATCTTTCCTCCATCCACAAATGTGGAGGCAAACCACACTAACCCATCTGAATTTCACCGAATAGTCTGGCTCAACTATACCCAATATCAGTGACCATTTATGAAATCCAAGATATCCAGGCTTGATAGATTTTGAGCCATAATTGTCTAACCAGCAGACTTCTTTCTGGGACTTCATCAACATCAAGCCTCTGTTTTTGGCCAGGGGGATGATGCTCGGCTTCTCATTGCACAATAAAGCTTCCTGAATCAAGACTTCAATTTGGGGTGAGTCCATACATTCATCTATCCGCTATTCCGCTCCGCATAGATCCCATCGGTCACACACCAAGATCCTGCTTCTTCATCCCGTTTGCTTTTTGCCATAAACCCTTTCCCCTCCTTTCATTCACGGGCAGGGTGGGGAAACTGTGTTCCCTAGGCTTGAAATGTCGGTCGGCTCTCAGAATTCATCATTGAAGCTTTGCAAAACAAGGGCCATTAGGCCATGTTTTCCCAGCCCGACCATTTCATATATTTCAGAATAATAATATGACTCCCACAACCAGATCTCGGATCCAGATATGTCCACATATCTCCTCCTAATGTTACTCTTTTGATGGAGGACTAAAACTTTATCCCCTCATCTTTAGTACATATCAGGCAATCCTTTTCTGGAAACCTTTCTGCTAATCTAAGGTTCTCATAGAGCCAACAAACTGATGATGGTTTGGATAATCACGTTCTTCACATGACCATGACCTCTTTCAATAATATAAAGAACCTTTAATCTCTTGACAGTACCTTCTTTGATCTCAAACATTTTCCATTCCACAGAGATAATGCGCTTTCTCAACGCCGTCTCTGGCAACTTGGCTCTCATTTCATATCAAACGTGGCAGCAACTTGGATGAATGGTACAAACAAGAAAAAAGAGTCTTGATGTGATACTTGCAACCTTTAGATCAAGGGAAAGCCTAAGGGCTGAGATTCAGACTTCTAAAAAGGAATTTGGTTTTCATCTCCAATTTGGAGAGGAGTTGGGATGTGAGAAGGTTGAGAGAAAAAAAGTGTGGCTTGTTAACAGTAAACTAACCAAGTCTCCTACATAGTATCAAATGTCTTAAAATGTGTTATATGTCTCTCGACATATGTCCATGTCTATTAGGATTGACACGACATATTCCTATACCGACACGAAACATTAAGGACATTATAAAAATTCATTTTTTCAGTTGACATAATGTATGATGTTGACATGTTGAGCGAATATTCCTCTTTACAGTGTATTATTGCTTAATGTCGACATTGTGTTGTTATGATAAAATGTTATATAAAAAACGATAAATTCCAAAGAACGTAAAAGGAGGGAGAGGAAGAAGAAGAGAAGAAGAAAATGAAGAGAATGTATTTGTTCCCTAATGTTTATACGGTTAGATTATAATATGTTTGTCAATCATTATGTATGCATGTGTATTTTTTAAGAATATTAAAATGCAAGTGTATTAAAATAAGCTATCATTCCTAGTGAATCCATTTGTTTCCTTGTGCATATGTAGTTAGATTGGAACATGCTTTTTATGTTTCTATACTTGTTACAATATTTCTTTCCCATATTTCCGACATTTCCGTTATGTCTTATTTAGGCTTGACCGACATTTCCATCGATACTGACATTTTGAACCTTGCTCTCCCAAAATCTTAAGGTGTTAAGAGATACACAAATTAATATACTTCAACACCCCCCGTCAGGAGTAACACTGTTCTTTCCTGGGAACACTTGGGGAACCACATGCGAGACCACAAAACATGCACGCATGCAATACTATGTTAGGGATTACTTCCACATGGATTCAAATTCACGACCTAAACTGGTTCTGATACCATGTTAACAATTAATTAACCAACTCTCCCAAAACCTTAAGGCGTTCGCAGATACACAAATTAATATATTTCAACATGGCTGATATGGACATTGATAACAATTGTTCTTTCTAATTTTGGATTTTCTCCTTGAATGAAATAAAGAGTCAAATAAGGTTTCTTCGCATTGAGAAAACAGGTTTTTTTTGGTTTAATTGTTTGTTTTTTTAAAGAGGGTTTGTGAGAAAAGCTAGAAGGAGTTTTCTTTGTTATTTAGAGAAAGGTTTATTGGTGTAACTGGTTGTTGGGTTTATTGGGGGCTTGACATTAAGTTGTAAAAAGGGAGAATCAATTTCTATTAAAGCTTGTATTTTTCTTGTTATAGTGAAGAGAAGACAACATACCAAGGGTCGGCATTGAGCCCGTGTCTTTTTTCCTTATTTATGGTTGAGTTGATTATGCATATACAATAGGAGGTCCCATGGTGTATGTAGTCTGCTGATGATATTGTTTTGATTGATGAGAGTAGGGGGAGTGAATTTTAAGTTCGAAAGAATATCATGTGATGCATCCTGTGATTAGTTGGGCTCTCCACAGTCTTCGCTGCATCTTGAGATAATTCAAGATAGTTTGGGGTTTAAAGTGTACCTAAACAATGAAATTTTGGGGTTAGGGAATGTTCAGGATTTAAGTAATCTAGCTTTAGTCTTAGTGTGCAAAATAGGAAAATTCCATCCTCCTATCTTGGTCTTCTTTTGGGGGCTAGGTATGAGAATCAAAAGTGTTGTGAGACCCTAGTTGAAAGTGTAAAGAAAAGTTTGGATGCGTGGGAAGCCCTTCTGTATCTTGTACTAACACTAGAACTAGAAAAGAAATGAAAGTTTCCCCTTTGTCTTTTCTTTTCTGTTCTTATTTCACCTCAAAAGATATGTGTTTTTTGTGCACTACGAATCCTTCTAATGAAACAAGAGATGGATACTTGTTCTATATGGTGGTATCGGTGTAGTTAACAAGTGCCATTTGAGATACTCATTTACTGCAAAATGATTTAGAGAACTAATTAACAAGCTTAGGCTATTTTTAATCTAAATTGCAATGAAAACCTCAATCAATTGCATCAAATGCACATCGAAGTGACTATTCTGCAAATGTTGACATTACTGCTTCCCTAGCTACTGCTTACAGGCCATTCTTTCTTTCTGAAGTATCGATTTATGTTTTAAATTTGTACTGCAATCACAGGATACATGTTCATTTTTGCAATGTTATTGCTCTGTGTCATGCCCAGATGTTAAGAAATAAATCCAACTTTTCTTTCGGTTTGGTTACAGATGAAGATCTTTGTGAAGGCAATAAAAACCATTCCCCTCAGAGTAAAGAGCTCTGACACTATCGAAAATGTCAAAGCTAAATTCCACGAAATTGAGGGTGTAGCAATGAACTTCCAAGAACTCTTTTTTTCTGGAAATCACCTAAAGAAGGGCAAAACATTGGCTGATTATGACATAAAGCATGGCTCAACCATTAACATGTTTCTCCAATCAGGAGACAGGATGCAAATACATGTCAAGTCATCACAGATTAGAAACACACTTATACTTGAGGTAAAGAAGTGGGACACCATTAAGAATGTGAAAGTTAAGATTCAGGAGGAGGGGATTCAGTTGGATCATCAGGATCTCATCTATGCTGGGAAACAGCTTGACGATACCCGGACCTTGGCACATTATAATATCCAAAGTGGATCTACCCTCTATGCAGTCTTTTGTACGGAAGATGGAATACAGGTATTTGTTGGTACACCAATTAGAGGAACCATCAAACTTGATGTGAAGATATGGTATACCATCGAGAATGTCAAGGCCATGATTGAAAGCATGCTGGGGATTGTGATAGGCAGACAGTTTCTGTTCTACGCTGGAAGGGACCTTGAGGATAACCACTCATTGGCCTATTATAAAATCGTGAAGGATTCCATTCTTCATATGGTACTCAAAATGCAAATATTTGTTAGGACACTGACTGGTAAGACCATCATATTAGAGGTCATGAGTTCTGACACCATTGCTATCGTTAAAGCTAAGATCCAGAAAAAAGAGGGGATCCCCTCAGACGAGCAGAAGGTCATTTATGCTGGGAAGCTGCTCCAGGATGATAAGACCATTATGGACTACAGTATCCAGAAGGATTCCACTCTTGAGCTTGGTTGCAGGCTCGCAAGTAGGCCTCGCTAGTCATTTGGTATTATCCTTTATGTTTTTGTGGCGGCAGATTTGTTTCTCTCTGGTATCTTTGCAGCCTATATTGGTCTCTGTTCCTGGGATCTGCTACTTCACTTTAAAAATCTGAGTACTGTTCCATTGAGTCCAGAAGCCTTTTTGTGTTCTTAATACTGTTTGTATTTGAAGTGCAATTAGTTGGAGATCTTGGTAAGTTACAGAAATTTCGCAAAATGAGATCTCTAATTGCGTGAAATGAAATCTTATTTAATATGCCATTATCTGTATTTACATGTACTGTGAGTGAATGTGATCTTATTCCTTTTATTTTGTACTGTCCTTGTTAAAATGGTGTTGTTGGGTTAATGTCTTGTATTCAACTCGAGATATAACCCGGGACGATGATCTGAAAACCCAAACATGACCCGAAAAAGGTCTGGAGGCAAAGCCTCCGGCAGAAAATTTTCTGACCTGTTTTTGTATCCGATTTGGGGTCCGGATCTGACCCTCGGAGATTAGGGTTTTGAGGGTTTATATCTGAGGGTTTTTCGATTTCTGTGCTGCTGCACTGTTCATTGTAATATCTGTTTTTGATCATAATGAAAGCTCTCTCCATTTTTGTCCGTGGATGTAGGCTTCAAGCCAAACCATGTAAATCGTCTTGTTTTTTGCTGTGTGATTGCTATTTGCATTATTTCTCTCTTTGTTGCATACGAACCCAAATCTATGTTTCCGCATTACATGTGTAAAAGTATCTTCAAGCAATATTAGATTCAACTGACCTTGGAAATCACTGAGGCTCGGTTTGGTTACCAGGAGATTGAGAAGGTGAAATTAAAAAAAAAAAGGTAGAAAAATGAAGTGGAAGAAACGAAAGTTGTGTTTACGAAGTGTCATTTGGTTGACTTGGACAACATTCAGAAAAATGTTGGAGTGCACTTTCTAGTTGTTTGGTTGGGTAGAAAGTTTATTAAAAGTTTGTTGGAACATTGTATTTCTGAGGCGCATTACAAGTCATTCAATCCTTGTATGATGCTAAACGTAGAGCTTCAAGAAGATCAATACAATCAAATATATACATATACACATATTGATGAAATGATCACGGGCCTCTTGCAACACAACGATAGCAGCAAACTTGAGATCTAGGCTGTCCTTGGCAAGCAATCTCAGAATGCAATCCGAAACTAAATCGCAATCTAAGGTCTAATTAGAGTCGTTTGGTATGCAATT
>JAOXJP010233865.1:0-10252 GCA_025762735.1 Platanus orientalis | reverse complement strand
TTCAATACTGATGTGTCAGCCCCTCTGGTGCCGTTTTCACGGTTCTCACGAGATTCGTTCTCACATAATCCAAGCCCCAACTGAAAAGGATCCGCTTGGATTTGTTGCTTGGATTTGTTGCAACCCTTGTTCACCTCAGCCATGTATGGGGTAGAAGTGCATTTTTGTGCCCTCTTAGTACTTATGGTGATAGATCAGTGTATTTTTATTTTTGTCGGTGATAGTGTACTTAATAATGATGGTTGCAACATCACTTCTCGAGGACAGAGGTCTTAGGGTCAAATCGCCTTGACAGCATTTTACTAGTGAACGTTGATATCTGCCTCTCCTTGGGAAACGGGAAGCTTTTGCATCTAGTTCTTTGTTTTTGGTTCAAAGAAACAAACTGCCAACCCACTTTAGTGCCAAGGCATGCCAAAAGTGGCTCAGGTCTTTAGGTATGGGTATCATTGTATACATATATGTACAGGGGTACTATCCCAATTAAATAAGGGTGTCCTCACATGAGGTGGCGCTTTATAACCGTTATATTGATGTTAGTAGCTAATATTTGTTTTGGTGTCAGTGGTATTCTTTCTTTATACTTAATATGATTTCCTCGGATGCTCAAGAAAGTTGATCTGAGAATAAAAAGATATATATATATATATATATATATATAACTTTGATGGATTAAAGTAGCTTTATACTATCCCTCAAAGTGACTACTCAACCTGGGAATCAAATTGAACCAACCCAAGTCTAATTTAGTTAGCCTTAACCCAACCCAAATATGGTTGGGGTGAGCCTCAGGATTTCCTGGCCCAAGGCTAACCCGAGGTCTAAATGCTAGCCCTTGTTGCATCCTTGGTTGACATTATGCTTAGTTGCAATACATTTACCACAATTGGACCAGACCCTACCAGTTAATAGTCGGGTATAAAATTGGACCAAGCTGTCTGGAGCCGATCTTATTTTAATTGACTCCAAGATGGTGCACCCAGACCCCATTGATAAAGACCCAATAAATCCGGTAAGCAAGTGCATTACGCGTGGCACCATCACACACATGGCATGATGCGATGGATCATAATATTGAGTTGGTTCCAACTAGATGGATCTGATTGGAACCATTCCGACCTACATGCTTTTTCTTGTACTTGTTCCATCATCCAAGAATGCAACTACATGAATTGTCAGTATCACCAAACACATTGTTTTGCCCACAGAAGATCCTGGAAGCCCAGGGATGTCAACAAGCCTAGCTTTGCCCAACTCAGCTCAAGCTCATCACACAAGAATTAAGCTCAGGCTCATGACGCAAGCTCAGCATAGTTTAAGAAGATTGAGGCAAAGCTTGGCTCAGGTTCAGCTGGGCTCACCAAACTCAACTTTATTATTTCAGGCCCGAATCTTAAAGGCCAATAGCCTATAAACCAATGCTGCTTGTATAGGCTAAAGATATAAATGGTTGAAACAGGCCCAACAACCCATATTATATATATATATATAACATTATGTATAAATATATAATATAATAGACAATATATATATATAAGACGCTTAATTAATGAGCCTAGCGCAGGTCAGCTCAACTCTGCAAGCTTGAAACAAGGTTCAAGTTCAACTCATGATGAGCCAAGTTCTAAGCCAAGCCGAACTACCCCAGCTCATTGACAAATCTACAAAGTTTATAACCATTTCATTGCTTCTATTTATAAAATAAATGATTTTTTTTTACTGTAGTTGCCCCGAACCTAGACCTCTTTGGGGTCCTAGATCTGGAGTATGACATTCTTACTTCATTTTTGTAAGCTTTTAATCCATAAATCAATTATAGCATTTCACAACGAAATGCACTTTTATAAATACCATTTTTCATTGTGCAATGGAAAATAAAAGACATACATCAAATATACTGATGATACATGAACTATGCTCTTCAAATGATCACACGGTGAACTAGATCTTTGGGCGTTCCTATAGCATAGACGAAGGAGAAAACTCGAAGAGGGTCACCGATGTGGTGCTGGCTCAAGTTCCTTCGATGCCAAAGTCAACTTTCTCAGAGTAAAGGAAAATAATAGTCGAAGTTTAGGGTTTTCTTTGCCATACATTTGTCATCATGTTCCCCCTCCTTTTATAAAGGAGAATGGGACATTTTCTAGGGATTGCCTTACAAACTCTTAACTGTTGCAAATATAAGGTTGCCTAATCGTCTGTTGATTCCTTAGGATTTATCTTCTGGAGTCATCAACGGTGAGTATCTCGGAAAGGATCTTATGAGCTGCTCAGATCTTTATCTACTTCGTTGTGTGCTTGTCTTTGTTCCTCGCACCCTGAACGGGCCTGTGATGTCAAGTAGTTATGGTCTTCTCTACCTATTCTACCAGTTTCATTGGCTACTCCCTTCGGAAAATATCGAGTTTCTTGCTAGGCTAGTCCCGAGATAAGTGCTGGGAGCCTTTAGGTCAGAGTATCTCCTCCATGGCAATTAACTCACTCTTGATGGCCTGGTTAGGTCTTCATTCGTCCACTTGCTATGGTTAGCCCAACTAGGTCAGTTTCAATGGGATAAGTGTGGGGACCCTTTGGGTCAGAGTAGTTCACTTGTAGAGATCAAGTCACCCTAGTTGACCTTAGTAAGTCATATAAGCTCACAAGAGTGCTTGCAGTGGTTATTCTTGTCTTCTAGACAGGCAAAAGCTCTATATTCAAGCTGAGCCGGTCATTTGTGTTGAGTTGTCATGTTGGGGTGCTCTGTCTTACCATCTTGAGTTGGTTAAATAATCTTCCCCCATCAGTAGCCCCTTATTCTGGAGCCGGGTGTATGTCTGCCGAAGGGAATTTGCATTGCGATTTGGCTTGAGAGGGGAGACGTCATCGCTCCTTCGAATTCAATAGTTACTTTTCTTGGAAAATGGTGGGACTCATTTATTGCGTCATCTATACCACACCGGTTACCTCTATCCTTTCACTTATCATGACCGCTCGCATGATCCCACGTTGGATGGTCATGATTCCATCCGCCATGGATGGACGATCAGGATCAGACACAAATTTTATAAATAGGGATGGGAGCTTTTCATCTTTCAAAATTTCTTTATCCTCTCATTTGCTTCTTTATGGTTTTTCCCCCATTTTCTTACCAGTGGTGAACGCCTTGTCTTCTCTAGCTTCGGTTGCCATTTTATGTGGTTTCTATTTCTCTGACGACACCAGTTATTTTAGTTAAGCTTCTTTGACATCAGTATTTTTTATTCTTATTTTTCTTTTTTCTTTTTGTTCTAGTTGCTTAGGGCTTGGTGACCCCCTTTCTTTTTTTCTTACGGTAACACTAGATCCTACCTGTGTCCTGTTTGGGTTTCACCTGGTTCGTCTTTACCCCTTCTCAGGGCTCGACAGGCACTGTCTAACCTGAGCATCTTACCCTACAACCTTTCTTTTTGTCTACTCTTTTCTCTGAGCTTTTGGTCTTCCTTGGTCCATTTCTTAAGGTTATCTATACTTTGGGTAGGATGGACCTCCCTTCTTTGTCAGGTAAGACATCAAACTTAGTAGAAGAGGACAACGAATTCTAGGTCTGGGATGACTCTCTTGATCAAGCTGAGTTTTCTTCATCGAACCAGATTTGCTGATGGATCTGCCCGAGCTGAATCTTTCCACTCCTCTCTAATCGGATCTTGTCTTATCTACCTCAGGGAACTCTACGAGATTCTGGAGACTACTCAACCGAGGGTCCCTAAGCCTGATGAGCACACATGTGGCATAGTCACAGACCAAGTCTGTTGGTATAAACACATTTTTTCCATTGACATTCATTTTCCTCTTCCCTCCTTTGTTTATCTGTTGCTCGATCATTTAGGGTCTGCACCTAGTCAGCTCTTCCCCAATGCCTAACACATCATGCTAGGTTATATGATCCTTTGGTAAGCCAATGACTGTAGTTCTAATCGACCATCTGTTATTATTATTATTTTTTTTGCTATAAGTCGAAGATGATGGCTTCTGATTTGTGGTATTTCTCCTATCGAGATTCGTTGAAGAATCTCGTTACTAGCCTTCCAAGTTCTAATAAAGGATGGATGGACATTTTTTTTTCCAGGTGAAGGATAAGAATTTTGATCTAAAGACAACAATGTGGAGGGCTCGATTCCCCTGGTCATGGGGGAGACCGAGCCGGTTAGATGAATACTCCTTTCTTTTTGGTTAGTAGTCGAGTATTCAGTCTGGGTGATTTATTTTTTGTGCAGTTCTAGTTAAACCTATTCTTACCGAGGAGGAGATCAATTGGATATTCCAAGTTGCTACTAATCTAGTTCACAAATTTCATCCTTGATCACTCCACAGACCTTGGGAGCTTTTTACTCAGGGGCCTGCCCATCTTTGGAATTCACTTAAACTGGTGTCCACTCCAAAGGTGCTCTGCTTCCCTCTCTCTTTCATTTTTACTCTCCCTTCTTTTCCTATCTTTTCCCTCCTCCCTCTTTTTTTGAAACATACTAACTATTCATATTCCTTTGTTTTAGAGATGTCTAATAAGCCTCGAAAGTGCTTTATGGACTTGACCTGGGCTAGGTCCGCTAGAGAACAGTATGGGCCCGTCAAGAGGTGAAAATTGATCACCTTAGGAGGTCTCAAGATAAGGGGATTAAGAGCCCTTCCCCAGTTTCCTCTACTCATCCCCCTCAACTCCACATCGGTGGTCAACCTTGAGGTTGATATGGGGGACGCCCCACTCAGGACCTCCACCTAGGCCATTTCGGTCCTTGAATGACCATCTGTTGAGCCTCCCCTGTCTCCTTGACCAGTGGAGGATGAGAAGGCCCTAACAAGATTGTTGTTGAGTTCACACAAGAGCAACTCAACTTGGCCGTTCCCCAAGGTGAGCTAAATGCTCTGAGGGGGGTCCCTCTGGATGGCCCAAGCTAGAGGATGTTTCATAATCTAGGAAATGTAAGGCTTCTCTCTTTGTTTCCCTTCTTTTCCATTTTTTTTTTTTTTTTTTTTTTTTGTGCAGTTTTCATACCTATTCTCTTTTCAGATGTTGGCTTCAATGGCTTCCAGCTCATAGCACCACTTACGCATTGAAGTTGATAATGGAAAGCTCATGGAAAGGCCGATCATGTGTGTGCATCTATTTATTTCCATTTAACTATTCTATATTAGCATGAGAAATGTATTGCTTTGTCAAATGTATTTTAGGTTATTCAAGAACCATGCACTTCATAAAAAGAAAGAGAGATATCCTCAAGCACACATCAAGGAAGAGCTTAAGAGTTCAAGACACAAGATTATTTTCAAATTATGTGTATTGTATCTCATGGAATCTATAATAGCATTGCATACAACTATTGTACTCTATCCATGTGATTCATTTAGTTTGCCAAAAGGGGAGATTGTAAATATAAATTGTCAATTCCATAGATTGAAAAATATATGGAGTGGCAAATTAGGCGTGGTATGAACATATTGTAAATATTAGTCATATATAAAAATTATCTAAATTGATTGCACCATCTGATCCATCCGATATGGTGGATCCATTCAATTTAATCAGATCGATCAGATATCATAGATTTTCAAATAAAAATAAAAATCTAACGACTACGATTTTTTGACCGTTGGAAAGATGTCAAATCAAGGGTGTCCGACTATGGTCATCCCCTATAAGTATGAAAGGGCTTCAAATAGCCTCTCTAACACACATAAAGAAATTTGGAAAAATAGTGAGAGCTCCCCTAAGACATTCAAACCTCTCAACTACTTTGACACTTATTTATGAGCATTCATTAAAGAATCAAGAGCCATTAAAGTGTTTTCTCCTTCAACCAATCCTTAAAGAACATTAAAAAAAATATTGAAGGGTTTATTTGTGAGTAAACCCTATTTAGAAACTCCAAAAAGCAAAGAAGCAACTCTTTGAAGCTTGGTGGGAAGCTAAAGCACACAAGCTCTACAATGAGCAACCCACTTCAAATGCAAGCAAGCAATACACCAACCTTCAGGAGGTAATTTGTATTAACTTTATTTTTATTTGAGAACATAGCACTATCACTAGAAACACCGGTAGTATAGACCAAACTCCCTCTGAAGACACCAGGGGTATAAACCATATTGCTAGAGACACCGAGTGTGAAGCTTGCAACTGATTAGAGTAATCACTAGTATTACAAGTAGACTATGTTTTATTTAATTTTAACTTTGATTGTATTATAACAATCTTAATAAAATTAAGTAGTTCGGTAGTGAGCTTTTAATAGTGAACGTAGGCTGTCGTGCCAAACCATTATAAATATTGTGTTGTATGTTGAATACTTGTGGTATGAAATTGTTTCTTTTCTTTATATGACATATCATATTTAGCAATTATTGCGTAATCATTTATATTTACAATTTGTCTAAAAATCACAATTAATTGAAAATTAAAATTGAATATTATCATATCATTGCACTTGTAATCACCAAAGAATCTAACAATTAAATGCAAGAATTTTCAAACAATTATATAACATTTTATTTGAAAATTAAAGTGGGTTGTTAATCAAAAGAATTTTAATATATTCTATTCACACCCCCCTCTAGAAGTAAAACCGGACTTTCAATCCTCAACAAGCTCCATGATACCTAAGACCAATTATTTTGGACTGTAAAAGTAAACATTACTTTCATCCATTTGTTGTATTTCTATAAATTATTCTGACAGGTCAGCCAGCCGGGTTGCTCAAGGTATAACCATGTTTGGAGCTTCAATAGCCGCTTTGACAGGGCTATCCCATCCTCATCATGGATGATAAGGGACCTTAGAAAAGATGTAGTGGCTGCTTTAGACAACTCCCTTTTGTCATTGCCAAAACAAAAATTAGATAGTTATTAATTAGTATGGTTGCAAAGGAACCGTATACTAAGTAGATCTTTGGTCCATTAAGATTAGTTGGATATCTGTATCCATTTAAATATTTGGAGGATATTGTAAAACATCTATATTTGTATCCGTTTATATATTCAGATATTGGATACAGATCTGGATATCCATTTACACAAATATAAAACTATAAGCATCAATTAAGTACACAGATGCTTATGTAAAAATAAGACCATATATACCTCAATAGAATAAAGATTTTTTTTTTCCCATTGTCGGTAGAGATTGACCAAAACTGAGTGCATGTCCCAAGGCCAAGGGCCACTTGCTTACCAAACTGTATGGCTTTCTCAGGTGTTCCCCAAGTGGGACTGATTCAGTGTGCTACGGATAGTCATAACTGTGAATCTGTTCTTGCCTCTCTCTCTCTCTCTCGCCATGCAGTTTGCCTTCAAACTGACCTGACTAATCACTTCTCCGTAAAAGGACGTAAGGAATTTGGAAGAATATTGATTGAAAAACACTCTTTGGCTTTCATCACTGAAAGATTTTAGTCTCTCTCTCTCTCTCTCTCTCTCTCTCTCTCATTCTCATATTAGTGTGGAGCTCTGACTACTTGGATCACGTTGTGTCGAATCGTGTCCCACCATAACCATGTAAGTGATAAGAGGATTATAAGCTAAATGAATCGTCCCTAGAAATAGAAAGGAAAAGGATCTGCTACATCCAATTTGTCTGTCCTTTTGTGTCTCCACACACAAAAGGTGAGATGTTAGAGATAAAACTGTAAAAACAGTTTTCAAATGTAAAAACAGGAACCCATTAAAATGGGTTTTACAGGGTTAAAACCATAAAAAAAGTGTTCAAATGAACATTTTCTCCCTATTTAAAAGAGGCACCAAATTCAAAAAACCATCATGTGTCAGCCTGTGGTGTGGGGACATGGAGGGACAAACAAATTTGGATGTAGCAAATCCTTTCCCATAAAACTCTCATGTTGTAAAAAATGTGAGCAACTGTTCTACTCCCAAATTGTCTGTGCCCTCATGCTCTCAGATACAAAGACAAGCATGTGATGCTTTTGAAGAAAAAAATTTTGTTTTTACGGTTTTATACCTGTACCCTAGCCTTTGTTTCTAGACACATGGGGGAGTAGACAATATGGGAGTAGAACAGTTGCTCCTTAACAAAATTCAACCCCACAAGGTAATATTTGTCATTCGCGAGGTTAAATCATATGCTACAACTTAAAGTGTGACATTCTCTGTGTGACACATACCCCAAAAAAGTAAAAATTATCTGTAAAACATGAAATGTCATATATTCACCAATAAAATGTCCCTACGTCAATCACATAACACTGAAAGCACCTCTCCATTTCATCCATCTCACCTTGATGCTAAATCTCTAAACACTCAAGTGATCGAGACAAGATAATTAAAGATGACAGAAGTTCTATCTAGGATTTGCAGTCTAGGATGGTGTCACATGGAATAAAATGGGTGGGACTTTGAAATTTTATCAAAGCCCACCCATTTATTCCATTTGAAGCCTCATGGTGTATTGAACACCACCGTAGACAGCAAATCCTAGACAGAACATCTTTTCCGATAATTAAATGGTTGCTCTAGGATATTTATTGGTCATCAGTCTAACAACTTTATTCATTAATAATAAAAAAAGTCAGACCCTTGGGCTTGCTCCTATTTTGATTATATTTGCACTTTGTTTACTTTGTTCCAATCCCCTTTCTCTTAAAATTTCTGGATTCTAAGACATACCTTCATACTTCAAGGGAGGATTGTGTCCGCTCCCCTAAAAACCGCTAACCTCCTCTGCTCCCAGTTAGGGGGTGGACACATCAGTGCCACAAAGTGATTTACACTTTTTTTGGGGGGGATGGGGGCGTATATCACTTTTTGGTGCTGATGTGCCCACCCCCTGACAAAGAGCGGAGGTTAGCATTAGTTAAAGGGAGCAGACACAATCCTCTTTGTTATACTTCTTGTTTAATGTACACTTTTTCTTAGAGCCATCAATGAACTGAGCTAGCTTGAGCCTTGTTTTAAGCTTGGTGAGCCGAGCTTGAGCTTTCAGTTAAGCTCGTTTCTGAAATGACCCAAAGCCGAGCTTTACTTAGCCAAAAGCTTGGTTTGATTAAGAATTTTATTATATATATATATATATACACACACACATAAAAGATTATATACGGAAATCTGCTTTTCTTGATGTATTAGGATGGCATTAGGGGGTGGACACGTCAGTGCTGAAAAGTGATAAGCACCCCCCAAAAAGTGAAAGTCACTTTTAGCTACTGATACTCAGCCCCCTGATGTCATCCTAATACATCAGGAAAAGCAAATTTCGGTACCTAATCCCAGTCCATATATATATATAGAGAGAGAGAGACAGAGAGAGAGGTTCTATAAGACAAATTGGGTTAATGGGCCATTATGCTATTGGGCCTTTTTTGGTGAGCTGAGCTGGAGCCTTCCTTCACTAACCCAAACCAAGCCGTTCAAGCCTGAGCTCGACAACTCAAGCCTGTCACAAGCCTGAGCTTGGATTTCCTGTGATGAGCCTGAGCCAAGACACCTTACTCTCTCTAGGATCATAAATCATTTTTTTATCACCGACAAACAAAAGAAACCATGGATCTGTGTAGAGGATATGTGTCAATTCATCCATAGCTAATGTAAAGAACTGAGGGATGGTATTTTACTTTAAAGTATAGCTTGCATTGTGTGGTAGACTAAAGGGAGTCTTTTCCTTTTGCGTTTAGACTACGCTTTAATGGAAACAAATGGAGTGTCTAGTATTTTGTATGTCCTACCATGCTTTGGACATAAAGGCTCAGGGCATAGGGTTAAAATTGTAAATTCAGTTTTCAAATGGCAAAATAATAATAATAAGAACCCATAAAAATGGGATGATAGAGTTAAAACTGTAGAAAAAGTGTTCTAATGAATATTTGCTTCGTGTTTAAAAGTGAAAGGTACCAAAATCAAAAAACCATCACGTGTCAGCCTTTGGGTCCAAAACATGGTAGGACAAATAAATTCGTAGACACAACATTTGCTCCTGGAAACTTATCTTTATTTTCAATTGGGGCCAAGTGGTAATTTCTTTTAGAGTGAAAGATCATGGTTATTAGGATCCCAATCCGGATCATAGGATCTTACGATCCTACGATTCTAAATCATCCAATTGATCCAACTCCTTACCAGGATCTTAGATTATAGGATCTTAGTAGGATCTCATCTTGGATTAGGGGTGTTGGAAATATGTGTCCTGACAAAGCCATTCATATAAAATATAAGAATGATTTATTAATTATTTAATTAATATTCTATCATCACATGAATTTGTTTCTTTATATGGGTAATTATTTGATCTCATGAAATG
>JAOXJP010233864.1:0-10252 GCA_025762735.1 Platanus orientalis | reverse complement strand
TTCATTACAAACCATCACCTCATGGCTACAAATGCTTTGAGAAACTCAAATGAAATGAGTACATTATAAGTGGCTGCCAAATAGGCTATTAGTGAAAGCATTAACTATTACATGATAGGTTTAGAGTTCAAACCTATATCTAAACATTATTTTTTTTTTAAAATTCAGACCAGCCCGAGGCCTGATCAATTAATTAGGGCCAGACCCGGGCCTAAATTTATTAAAAAATTACGGGCCCAAGCCCAAACTATAATTATAGGGCCGGGCCTGGGCCTACCATGGCCCAGCCCGAGCCCACCCCTATTTATAAGACATGAGAAATTGAACCTATGATCATTTTCGAAGCAAATGTTCTGTGATGAAAAAAAACCCAATTAGATGATTTTTGTGATTTTGAATCATCTCCAGTCTCAATGGACATGTACCACTCCATTACCAATCAATGCATGACAAGTGGCCTGACAAAGGGTGTTTGAATCAATACACATGGGTTGGAGAGTATTATGGTAAATATACAATGATTAAGTACCTATGTATTTATTAATACGCACCCTTTGCCGGACATCGTGTCACATCGTAAATAGAGACTAGAGTGGTACCTATCCATTGAGACTGGAGATGATGTGAACTCGATTTTTTTGTAGTTTGTATAGTTGGGGCTATATAGCCTACTCTACTTTGCTTATCCCTTATAAAAATGGTTTCAATCATTGAACAAGTGGTTTTGCTCGGTTTCAAATTCCATGTTCTTCCTCATTATTTCAATCCAAATTTATCCCCTGTTTTTTCACATCGCTGGTGGATTTATTGGCCATGACCATTTATCATCTTTGCTTATATTCATTCATTGTATCACCTATTGGTGCTACCTCTAAGCTCCCATAGATGCATTTACTTTTTATGCCATGCTTTTTGGCCTTGTCAATTATCTATTAGACCAATCTTCATCTCAACTACTCTTTGTATGCATGTGTTATTTCTTGGCTCCCCAATATTATACTCCGTAAAGCAAGACTAGTCCAATACACCATCTTATAAATTTTTTATTAATATTAATGTTATTCATTAGTCACAAATGCCTGTAGAAGAACCTCTCCACTACATTTGCTCTACTCTATTCGAAGTGTAACATCCTCGTCAATATTTTCCTAACTATAGATGATAAGATCAAGATAATAAAATATCTACTTCGAGATCTTGTTATCAATATTAAGTACTCCAATTATATTTCTATTTTACTGAAAATGCATTGCATAGATTCTACTTTAGTCCAACTTATCTTAAAATAGTTTGATTCTAACATCTCTCAAGAAGAAGAAAAACAAATCCAACAACAACAAGGCAGGCAAGGGCGAGGGCAATCTAGCAACAAAAGAAAAACTAAGAAGAAGAAAAACAAATTTATCGTCAGGTGAGGGCAATCTAGCTCTCGTTGTTTCTAGCAAGATGCCTAACTCGATGTGCCTTGACTTTTTATGAACTAGATGCCTTAACCAGGTGACAAAACTGTGCTTCTGATTATCCTCCACTTGAGAGTAGCTCTAGTGGTTTGCTCTCCTTTCTTTTCTCTTTGGTTTTTTTTTTCTTTGGTTTTTCTGTGTGTTTTTATTAGGCTGGTTTCATGGAAGAAGGTAGGGATATGAATGTGGTGGTAGACCTGTTAGAGATCCAACCTGCCCATAAGGAAGATGAAGAAGATTTACTGTTTCAAATGCGAGCTTCTTGCAGAGTCACCCAGGAAGTCATTATGGAGAAGCATTGTAGAGACGATGCAAATGGAAAATGGTCAATATCAGCTCTTGTAAGCCCCTTATGGGGAAGGCCCATAACAGAGAACTCTTCATCAAGCTCTTAACGAAGGCGTGGAGTTAGTCCAAGCCTGTGGACATTTTTCCTTTGGCAAACGGTAGTTACAGAGTCATCTTTCATCTAGTAATGGACCTCTGCAAACTTTGGACGGAGGGCCCATGGACCTTCAACAAGAATAACATAGCTCTAGCCATTTGGAAACCAGGAACCAGTTTGGAGGCCATCGAGTTCTAAGAAGTTGAGTTCTGGGTCTAATTCCACAAAGTCCCATGGGACCACTACATGGACGCGGCAACAAAAGTCCTTGCCAAGAAGATGGGAAGCTTTAGGACGGTCGACCATGGAGAGCAGGGATTTCAGTTGATGTGTGAAGATGATTCGGTCTACCACATCACAATCAAGTATGAAAGCTTGGGTAATTATTGTTATTACTATGGAAAACTGGACCATAAAGATAAGGAATGCTTGATGAAATTTAAAGGAGTAGGACCTCCCGGTTGAAGAGCTTCAACAGATCAAAGATTTGGCATCAGGTCTTATAACAGATTTACCAAAACGACATGCATCAGAAGCTGATATGAAGTTCACGGCTCACCATTTCTTCACACAACCGAAAGGTCTTTCTTCTCTAGGACAATCCAGTAGGAGTGGCGATGTTTGGATGGAATCGTAGGTGAGTCAACTCGCTCTGAGGCATGTTAGAGCCTTATTGGGTGAGTTAGACTCGGTGTTTGCTGATAAAGGTCCAACAAGCACTTCCCCCTTCAATACGGGGAAACCCTCAATAGACCATGCTCGTCCTACTGTCAGTTTGCAAGTTACCAAAACTATGAAAATTGATGTTTTGAGTACCATGGCCCCTCATCTAGGCTCGAGTAGTTCGCCGTCTATTACAGCCCTTGACCAAGCTAGAGCGATCCTATTCTCGAGTCAAGTGTCGAAGCTAGTTTCCCAACTTCCCACATTACCTCAACTCCAGTTGTCCTAGGTTTCTTAGGTTTATACGTCTTCACTTGCAAAAGTTGCCCCGCCCGGTTCCCAACTCTCCATGTTTTCATGCTTTTTGACAAAAAGTATGATATTCTCGGAATTGGGTTAGGGAATATTTGTTTAGATCAGTCTAACCCAAGTGAAGATTTTCCTAGGGCAGAGTCCGAGAGCCAACTGGCTTTAAAAAAAATTTCAAGCCCTTTATTTCTTAGAAATGCAGAAGGTTTGAGAAGTGGTGGGCCCAAGGCTAAGGGTGCTAATTAGTTGTACTTACTGGGGAAGAGTGAACCAATTAAAGCCAATTTGGATGGACCATGTGGTTTACTTGGTGAACTAGTTGTGAGTGAGGCCTGGTCGGTGAGGAAAATGAAATCAATCTCTCCTCCTAACCATTCCAAGAGAGGGAGTCCAGGGAAAAAAGATCTTCTTTTTCACCAACCAACCCATAAAAAGCTGTGTGATGCATCAAGGGGGCTGGCCTAGAAGTTTAAAACGGTTGATACCCCTTCTATGGAGCTGGATTCGAGGGTGGGATGAAAGTGCCTCAAGGAGGAGAAGATCATTAAACCATGTGAGAGCAAAGCCAGCGCCACTCCCCCCTCTATCCCAACAGTGATGAGGGTTTGGTCGAAGTTAATGTTGGTCTATCCCATGCTAGTAGTTTGAATTCATCCAGTGAGGATCTTATGATGTCAAAGAAATGTGCTAGTAGTGATGAAGGGATCTCTCGGGAGAAAGTCAAGTCAAGATGCGTCTGCCCTTCTAGAAAGGGTGAGGTAACTCTCAATACTTAGTTTTGTCTATACTTTCTTCCTCATCGCAAGGTATGCTTTCTCCACCCTATCTATTGTTTTGTCTATCATGTTCTAGTTTTTCAAAATAGTAGATAAGTATCGGTAGAATTTTTGAGATATGGTAGCAACCACAGACTGAAAAATGGGGGAATTCTTTGCTTAAGATGGGGTCCTACCCTCTCTCTAGATTATGGTTTTTTACCTATCTTTTACGACAAGAAGAAAGATATAATTCTTGTTGTAGAAACTAGCGAGCTTGGAGTGTCCCAATTCCAATGCCTCGAGTGGAGATTTCAAAGGGGGTCTTCATGTCTCAGTATTACAGGCCTAATGATTAGAACAGAGACTCCCCTATATATATTGGCTTTGGGTTGTTTTTCTTGGTTGACAATTTTAAAAGGTTATCCCTGTGGAAAAATCTTGTTTACAAAATTTTTCCCTTGATCTTGTTTCGATGTTGTTCAAAAGTTTTTTCCACCCATCATGGTATTGCTGTCCTGAATATCCTTTATTTCTATATATCCTAAGCATATGATGCACGCACCTGATAAGAATCTGTCCATCATAGGGTCAAAAAAGACTCACTAGCCATGAGTGTGAGGACACTGTGGTGGCTCTTGGAAAGTAAATGAGAACTACCTTTGTTGCCCCATATAGGAAAAATGAGAGTGTTAAAGTGCTTGTTATGTTTTCTTATCTTTTCCTCATTAAATTTATTGAATGGGTTATGGTGTTTATCCCATAACAACACCTCAATTGTTTATAGGGATATCTGCTTGGAACTGCCAGAGAATTGAGAAATCCCTGACAACTTTAGCATTAAGGGTTATGATAAAGTCCAAAAACTTGCAGATTATGTTTCTTTATGAAACAAAGTGCCTTGGTAATGATTTTTTTTTTAAAAAAAGATTGGTATCAAGAAAGGTTGGAATATAAAAACGATGGATTCTGTTGGCCTCTTAGGGGCTTTGATTCTTCTATGGAGACAAAATTTGGAGATTAGAGTGTCAGAGTTAAATCCCAAGTTTATTATGACCAAAATAAAAGATAGTGAGGAGAATAAGTCGTGGAAAACTATCTTTGTCTATGGTGAGCTTGCCAAGGAGTCTAGGTCTGTTTTCTACGACCTTATTATTTCAAATATTACAAACTCGATGGGTCCCCTTCTTTGTATTGGTGATTGGAACTGTCTTTGGGATAAAGGTGTAATAACCCGCATTGCATTTAAAAGGTAAAATTGTAATTTTAACCAATAAGGGTCAAATGGTCATTGAATATATGTAGACATACCTCAGAGTGGTTTAGGGAACATTTGGACCAAGCCTAAAGTGTATGACCAACGTTGGGCCTCGAATATGTCAAGTTCAAAAGTTATCCTGATGACATATTTGGGATAACTTCCTAGGCCCACCAAAACCAATATAAAGATAATTAAAATTTGATACATACCTTTTTGGAAATGTATTTGAGTCTAGTTTTTAACCCAATAAACGGTTTGTAAAAAAAAGTTTTCTAGAGAAAGTTATGGTCATTTTACTGTAGAAGGTCAAAACGAAAAATCTTACATCCGTGATCCAAGTCGTGATCGATCACGCACAAGGGGCACACCTCTCGGGCAGTGCCCGTGATTGATCACAAACAGTGTTAGGACATAAAATCCATGATCAATCACAAAGTCCATGATCGATTATGACCCGTAATCGATCATGTCACGTTTAGAAATGCTGAAAATCTTGAAAATTACTATTTTTACCATTTTTATGGCGTGACTTGCTTTCATTTGACCTCCACACAAGTGGGAACTCGTCTAAGATGACTCAAAACCTATATAAACCTCATTTAGGTCATTTTTTCTCATTAGAACAAATAAAGAAAGGCTTACAGAGGATTAGGGAAGTTCTTGAACTAAAAGAGGAATGTTCTTTCCCAATTGGGTAAGTTTCACTCATAACTCTAGAAATCTTCATAGATAGGTCATTTTTTCATAGATCTAGTTAAATGACCATAGATTCCTATTTGTTTACCTTAGTTTATGGTTTCTAACCATGAGTTTGTTTGTTTACTCTTAGAAGAAGGAAGATTGAACAAAGGAAAAAGAGTTTTGGAGGAGTTTTCTCTTCAAGACAAGAAGGATTAGTATTGGGTGAGTGGATATTTAGTTTATGCTCATTTTTCCATTCTTAGGATCATATATTTGTGAAAAATGATCTTAGATTTGGGGGTTCTACATCTATTCTTTATGAACTTGATTATTTCTTACGTAGAACCTTGAATTCATGGATTGTGAGTGGATATGTAGTTTATGTTGCACTTTTCCTTTATAGGTTCATAGAAAAGTGCTTTTATTCTATGTTTGTTTAGATTTATAGATATTAATCTCTATAGGAATGGTTGGTGAGTAGATATGCATTTTATGCACACTATATTCTCCTAGGATGTTAGATTTGATGGTTGAAAGCTTGTATTGGTTGATTCATCTCTATTTATTCTTGAGTAGATTGATTTCTTGATAATGAATTATAGTCCTATGATGTGAGCATAATAGTTGTTAATTTCCTTATTAGATTCTTGATCTCTTGGGTTATGGAGTTGTGATCTTATGAATGGAGTTTTGTTGAAGGGGTCAGATGGTCTCTATTTCATGTGATGAAGTTTGGGAGCTTGATTCACATGTGTTGTAAGGTGTGGAAGGTTTCTTATGGTGAAGATTAGGCTTTCCCTTTGATTTTTTTTAATTCCTTAATTCTTGCACTCTAAATGCTTGATAAAATGTTTCTTACAGATTTTTCATGTTGTCTACATGTTTCTTGGATGTTTTTGGACTCCTTGCATGAGCTTATTATAGTCTTTAGTGAATTCCATCATATATACATATTGGCCTATAACAATCTATGATATTCTATGGATTCCCATGATAGGACCTTAGAACTCATGTGTTAATACATTAGGTTTTACATTATTTGGGAACTCTTGGTGGCATGAGTATGTTATTTTTAGTATGGTTTACTTCGATGATTCCAAAGGGTTTCTCACTTATACTCTTTCATAAGTTTTGGGGAAAAATGTGGGCTATTCGATCATATCATTTGTAGCATTCAACATGACATGGTTTTACTAGCATGAACATCATATATGTCTTAGGGTGGGTATAGGCATCTATGTTTCCATGTTAACGTCAGATCATATATGTGATTTATCTCTTCAGTTTTTGGAACTATTTATGGATTAGTACACATTGATATCTTTCACATGACATATTTATGCATGAGTTATTTTACTAATACATGAGTATGGATTTTGGTGTTGATTTTGGAAATAGGGATTTGGAATAATATACCCCTAAGTGGGATGGTGCATGAGTGATGACCACTATTAGGCGAAGGGACTATATACTAGCCCAATGACCGCTATTTGGCGAAGGGATACAAGATGTTCAGTGATGACCGCTATTGGCAAAGGGACACTAGTTGTCCAATGATGACCGCCCTTAGGCAAAAGGGCTATACATTCGCCCAATGATTACTGCCAATTGTTGAAGGGACACTAGTCGTCCAGTGATGACAGCCCTTAGGCAAAGGGGTTATACATTTGCCCAGTGATGACCGCCAATTGGTGAAGGGACACTAGTTGTCCAGTGATGACCGTCCTTAGGCTAAGGGGCTATACATTTGCTTAGTGATGACTACTAATTGGCGAAGAGACACCAGTTGTCTAATGAGGACGGCCCTTAGGCAAAGGGACTATATACTTGTCCAATGAGTTTTGGTACCCGGTCACTAGGTTACATTAGTAAGTGAAGATAGCCTTAGTGGTCCAACTCTCAGTTTGGTTTTATTGGAACCCCATTTGGGTTACTTAGTTTGAGCTTTGATTTGGATTTATCAAAACCTTGGTTGGTTTGTTGGCACTTGATGACAGTTGGTATTTAGATTATCATGGATTTCGGTTTGTGGCATGTAGTATATCTTCTTACTTTACATGCATTTATTTATCTACGTAACATATGGTAATTGGGTGATGACATATGACGTATAGCTTTAGCATATGCATGTTTTGGATCTGTCTTGACTTGGATTATCGCTTAGTTTCTCGAAATATGAACATACTTGATTCTAGTAGAAATACATGCATATTATTATTGTTGCATGTGCTTACGTACTCTGTTTCATTCCTTTACTTTGGATTCCTCTATTTACTATTATATCATTTTTCTTCCCTTTTGTATCATATAAACTGTATACCCTCCCGCTAAGCCCGTCAAGTTTACCCCAATTGACACCACTCGTATATTTGTAGGCATACAGGTTGGACTGCTCTTTAAGATGAAAGGGAGATGGTTGGAGATTGAACAACAAGACTAGACATTACATCTTAATTTTCCATTTTAGTTTTAGTTTATTTTTCAGAGATGTAGTATATTTAGTACTTTGTTTAATTGAGATGGGTCCTTCCATGAGCAAGACTTGTATATACTTTACAGGCAGGTTTAGGCCATTTTATTTTGGATGTTATAAGATGTTTTAGACATGATGTTTATATATTTCTACTGCTCTTATTTGGATTATGTTATCGATATTATTATTCCGCTACGATTGTGATATGTTAAAAATATAATTAAATGGATGTGACTTAATGGACAAACTTGAAAGAAAAATATATTATTTGGAATGTGATGTGAACAAGTATAAGAGGGTTGATGACCCACTTCGAGCATGTTGGTCTTCCCATGTGAGAAACGGGTTCGAGGTGAGTCATTCCCATGTCACGGATCCGAACCCGGCCCACTTCATGGTCCGAGGATTTGGGTCATGACATTTGGTTTAGTAATCTTTCCAAGACAGTTATAGCTTGGCAATTACATCAATAACTTGATACTTGGGGGCAACGACATCCCTGTAGCACTAATTGCATCAACAATATTTTGCAGCTCTTGAATCTGTTCAAGAATTGGCATATCATCAACAATCTTGTATTTCAAGCAATTATGCACTTGGAACTTTTGGTTGCTGGCCTCTTCACCAAAATATACTGCTCTTAGGGCTTCCCACAACTCCCTAGTAGCCTTTGCCTTGTTAAAGAATTGATTAAACAAATCGTCAATTAAAGCATCCATAATATGGTGGTGGCAAACACAATCATCACATTCCCATTTTTGCTTTGCCTAGGCTACCGTTTCGAACTCTACCTTAATAGATACAACGGGGATAGGATATACAGAAGGTTCATCAGTCAAGACATAATTGACATTCAATTCTTTGAGACAAAAATCAATATGCCCTTGCTGCCTTTTGTAGTTCTTGCCATTGAATCGGTTTGCATCAGAACTGATTGTACCAGAAGTGTTCACACTAGTTGTATGAGTAGACATATCTTCAAATTGTTAGAAATGACAATTCATTAGGAGTGAACATATTTTCAAACTGTTGAAAATAACAATCTCAATAATCTTTTTTTAGTGCATAATCTTCAAAGTCAAATATTTCAACTTAACAAAATCAAGAACCAAGAGAACCAAGTCGAGAAGGTGTCATTATCATGTTCTTGAAGAGGTAGCTTGGCACATTCCCTTGTACAATCAACATTGAGATTGAAGTGGTTTTAAACCCAATGATGCAAACAAAACTCCCCAATTGAGTAGCTAATTCAAGGGCTCTAATTGGGTTTAGTAATCTAAAAACACACACTCAAAAAAGAAAGTATGAGATAGAGAGGTTTCTTGAATGGTTTCCTTCTCCTTTCTCTCCTTTTCCTTCTTGACTCTCAAGTTTTTCTCTTAGTTTCTTAGGTCCATTCCCACACTTAGATGAATTGGGTTTGCAACCCATTTTACCCTATTTTTTATAGTGATGATGGGCTTTAATCTCATCTCACCTACCACCCCATACGTGTCCAATATTTGGTCAACATCAATTAGGCCCATATTTGTGAATGGGCCTTTCATAAGGCTGTTTGGTGAGCTTAAATCTTGAACAGGTATAATCTAGCTTGCTTTACAAGCCTTATTTGCCACTTTCCGGTTATCAAGCCTATTCGCGAATCCATACTTATTTACGAATCCGTTTCATTCACCATCAAGTGGGCCTTATTCGCAAACATGGCACTTTCACGGATCCCGTCCCGACTCAGTGCTCTGATTCGTGAACCCAACCCTTCATCGCCTATTCTTGAATAGCTCCATAGCTTGGTTCTGGTTCATCTGTGAACCCAAATTATTCGTGAATAATCCTAGCTTCCCAAGATCTCATTTGGAGTGTTGAAAAGAAATCTTGTGACTCATAATGCACCTCCACTCCGAAATGTAAAGCGTGCCTTAAACGCCCCAACTTGAGCCCATGTGCATGTGAGCCAAGTGCTACTACGCCGCCGCTACATGGGAGAGAATTCTCTCCAAAAATACAATGATGGGAGGGTGAGGACTTATAAACTCAAAACACTTCCCTTATTGTTGTGATCTACTGTTTTTAAGGATGACCAAAATTTTGAAAACACATTCTTTTGAAAACCTAAAACAAGGTGCAGTTCAAGCTTTGAAAAAATTTCGTTTTCAACAAATTCTAAGTAGGTATCTAATAATTGCTTAACATTGCATAATTATCATAATCAAAATAAGCATTATCGCATTTATTTTATGTGTATTTATATTAAATTATGTATTTTCT
>JAOXJP010233863.1:0-10252 GCA_025762735.1 Platanus orientalis | reverse complement strand
GGTCTATGGCATGGAGGCAGTCCTGTCAATTAGAGTTGAAATTCCAAGTCTCCGAGTCTTAGTAGAGGCAAAGATTTTAGAGTTAGCATGGGCATAGATTCGACATGATCAGCTGAACCTTATTGATGAGAATAGATTTCAAGCAATGAGCAACGGGCAAGCCAATTAGAGGCACATGGCAATAACCTTCAATAAATGGGTTAGACCCAGAGATGTCAAGGAAGGAGAGTTAGTTCTCAAAAAGGTCCTTCCACATGAGTAGGCACTATGAGGGCAACCTTGGCCAAATTATGAGGGACCTTTCATTGTCAAACAAAAGTTATCTGGTGGGGCACTACTATTAGGAAACATGGACGGGGAAGACTTCCCTAGATTTGTAAACTTGAACCAAGTTAAAAGGTACTTTGATTGACTAATGTAAACCTGACTTCTACTAAAAACTTTGAAATGAGAAGGCCTTGAACGGTCATTTTGCTGAAACATTCTTCTATCCATTTTTTTTTGCACCTCCAAAATCATGATCATTTCTACAAATCCAAAATAGAAGAATCAATGGTTCAAAAAAGAAAGAACAAACAAAGGGGCAAACAAAGAAAAGCAAAAAAAGAAGCTTATAAAGAACCAAGATTTTCTTTAAAAACATACAACGATTTTGTAGAAAACCACGATCTCTTTCAAAACGTGGGTAACTTATAAAGAACCATGATCTTCTCTGAAACATGGGGAATTTATAAAGAACCATGATCTTCTTCAAAACATGGAAATCTTGTACATAACCATAATCTTCTTCAAGAAATGGGCATTTTGTAGAGAACCATGATTTTTAATTTACAATAAGTCTTTAACCAAGAGCCATTCATATTCATATTTCCAAACCCTTTGAACCATGTCTTTCCAAAAGCCCGGACCTATCTGAGGACAGGGGCAAAAAAGGGACAAAAATAAAAGAAATATTTCAAAGCTCAAAGTGAAAACTGAAAATAGCACTTTGACCCAGTCTTAGTAAACAAGGGCAAAAAATGGAGCAAGTTAAGTCAGCACTTAGGGTGAAAACTAGAAATGGCACCCTAAGTCGAGTTAATCCAAGTCATGAGCACACATCTTTGGAAATCATCATTTGACAAAGTCCACAAACGTAGGCATGTAATCCCATTCTATTGAGGGAGGCACATTTAATATCCAAAATTTTTAAACCTTTCATACCTCACCTAGACCAGGCGTGACATTATAGCATATGAAAACATGACCCTATGTACTCAAGAGTCATATAACAGGCCATCCCTAATGTTCAAAGTCCTTGAGGGGCCCAACTTTTTAAGTCAATGGAAAACATTTTGTAAAATGAATTTTCAAACCTCTTTCAAAAGCAAATACCAAGTATAGCCAATCAAGGCTTCGAGCTCAATCATCAATCAATCAACACTATTAACTGTTGGCCACGTGGTTTATTCGTTGAGAAAAGCCTTCTACACAGCTGTCGACAACTCTGGGATCAAGGAGCAAAAAGCAAAACGAGATGAAACATCATCTCCAGAAAAGTGCTATTCATAGCCGAGCAAAGCTGGAGATGATACATCATGTCCCAAAGAAAGAGCGGAGATGATGAATCATCTCCCATCAATGGTGATTGGGGATGACTGATTGCCTTCCAATAAGCAAATCGAGATGAAGTATCATCTCTGGCAAAGCACCATTCATGGCCAATCAAAGCTGGAGATGATGCATCATCTGTTAAGAAATATGAACATAGATGACATGTTATCTCCCATCAACTGCGATTGAAGATGAAACGTCACCTCTCAGCAAAAGAATCAACACCAATCAATCAATAAATAAATGCAATGATGGAGCCTGATGAATGGCACAGCAAGAGCAATGCAAGGACGAAGCTCGTTCATCGGCACAGCAAGGAACCATGAACCTATCAAAGTCCGTGTGCCGTAAGCAACCATGAACCTATCAAAGTCCGTGTGAAGCAAGCAACCATGAACCTGCTAAATTCTGTGCATGGAAAGCATCCGTGATCTATCAAAGTCCGTTCATGGTAAGAAAACAAATGAAATCATGAACTGTCAAAGTCCGCTCTGTGCCTAAGCAATACAATGATGCGTCATCACCCCAGTTAAGTCCATCTTCATTGCAATGTTCAATTGAAAATGATGCATCGATCATTTTTGACCTTGAGACCAGGCTACGTAAAGATTTAGTGAGGACTCCACTGTTAAGAAATGTATTGTCAATCCCATGGTCAAAACAAGTGAGTTGTAATGTACTATGTCAAAGTCCAAGAAAACATCCCAAGTTCACAAGAAAGAAGACAATGAAGTACGAAAGACCTACAAGACCAAGATAATGACAAGTCAAAGGAAATGAAGAACAAGACCAAGATTCAAGAAGAAGACTCGTTGCAAGGATGCCAAAGATGAAGCATACCAAAGAAAAACTTAAAGGATGCTCATGACAAGCACAACCTTGGAAAATACCCACACTATGCACAATGCATTAAAACATTAGGAGATGAACACAAGATGGGAGTGTGAGGTAGTAAAAAAGGTCTTAAGGCATTGGTGTTGGTCCCAAAACATTAAGAGAGAAAGAACCAAACCAAAAAGCGTAAAAGAAAAAATTCAGAAAAAAACAGACCCTGATCGATCACAAGATCTATGATTGATCACGGCTAATCGACCATAGATCTCATGATCGATCACAAGTGAAATTTTAGGGCATTTTAAAAATTCCCAAGAGTTATGATCCTAGACCCTGATGATCACACATTTGTGATCGATCATGAAAAAGTGTGATCAATCATGGTCGCGAATCTCAAAAAAATCACATATATCAACCTATATGAGGTAAACTTGTATTTATCAAATTGTTTATTGTTTAAGTCCCTTCCACCAGAGACACCGGAATGAGTATTACACTATTCGTAGATATAGAGTGTAGGTAAAGCTTGTTTAGCAAGTAAAAAGGTTTTTCTGTAAATTTTACCTAGATTATCTGTACTTCAATCTAAATAAAATTACTGGAAGCTCTGGATTGAGCTTTAGGAGTAGATGTAGGCCTTAGTGTTGAACCACTATAAATATTTGTTTTGTGGTTGTATGTGATATTTTTACTTTGTGTTCATTGTAATTGTTGTACCTGTGATCATCCTTATGTGCTATTGAATTAAGTATTAATCAACCTAGTCTCAAAGGATAATTGAATCACTTGACTCTACATACCTTAATTGGTAAATCAAATAACAAGATTACTAAAATAGGTTAAAGTAAACTAAGTACATTAGAAAAGTGCAACTAATCCTATTCAGCCCTCCTCTAGGATAGAATTTCACCCACCACTACTCATAATCTTATTGATGCTTTTTGGAGAATCAGGGTTTGACTAAAAATGGTGTATTTGGGTTGATCCACTGCACATGGTATGATATGGATGATGCTTTTTTTTTTGTTGCGACCGAAAAATCCAAGGAAGACTTCATAGGAGATGCATAACCTCTTAGAGTCCATTTTTCTCTCCTTAAACTAAGGTGCATAAGGTATCGATGCCTAAGTGTTGCTTTGATGCTCTGCATTCCATTAGATGACCCAAGTCAAAATTTGGGTGCTGACACCGACCATACAAAGGGATGCTCTGAACTATGTCCAAATGTGTGATAACTGCTATAAATTCACCAATATAGCTAGGTAACCCATGAAAGAACTCGTACCCATTGTTGGACATTGGTTGTTTGCACAATGGGGAATAGATATCATGGAACCTCTACCACAAGGGAAGAGGCGGGCTAAATTTGCAGTAGTTACTATTGACAACTTTACTAAGTGGGTAGAGGTTGAAGCCTTGGTCACAATAATATAAAGGAACATTTGAGACTTCGTGTGGAAGTCTTCATTTGCAAGTTTGGCATCCCAGAGTGTTGATCACCACCAATGGAAAGCAATTCGACAATAGTTGGTTTAGGGAGTTATGTTCCTAGTTCAGAATCAAGAACCACTATTCCTTCCTAGGGCATCCCCAATTTAACGGATAGGTGGAGATAAGAAATAGAACCCTCCTAAAGAGGATCAAGACTTGATTGGAGGCCTCAAAAGGCTTATGACCAGAAGAGCTACCGAGCATTCTCTGAGCTTATAAAATGACCAATTCCAACAGGTGAAACCCCTTTCATACTCGCTTTTGGGAGTGAAGAAATGATCCCCATGGAGATCAGACTAACCAACTATAGGACATGACAATTTGACTCTGAACAAAATCAACAAAGCCTTCGAATGAAATTATATCTTATTGAGGAGAGAAGAAAAAAGGGAGCACTCAATATTACAACATACTAGCAAAGGATGGAAAGTACTTTAATTCTTGAATTAGATTTAGTAGGTTTAAAATAGGGGACCTGGTCCTACGAAAGGTAATCCTGGCTATAAAGAGCCCGATTGAGGAAAAGCTTGGGCCAAATTAGGAAGGTCCTTACTAAGTGAAAGGCTTCAACTAACCAAGCACCTACCACCTCAAAACTTTGGAAGGGAAGGCACTGTCACACCTATGGAATGACAAACACCTCAAAAATTATTTTTAATGAAATGCCATGTCATATGAAGCCAAGTGTACATTTATAAAAGCATTATCATCAATCCCATTGCAGGTGCTACGACCTCAAAATAAGGATTCCGATTTTAGATTGATCATGGACGAGAGAAGGACCCCCCAACTCACTTGCTAATATAAGGTTTAGAAGTAAAATAGGTCATGAGACTGACCTCACCCTTGAGATAGACCTACTTTAGCCATGAGTTTGGTCCAAGTCATGAGATTGACTTCAGCCCTGAGACGGGGCTACTTCGGCTATGAGACTCGCCTAAGTTTATGAGACTGACCTTACTCCTAAGATGAGGATATTTCGAGCATGAGATTGGCCTAGGCCATGAGACTAGCCCAGGTCATGAGACTAACCTCACCACTAAGACGAGGCTATTTAGGCCATGAGACTGGCCTGTATTGTGGGGTTGACCCAACCCTTGAGATGAGGCAACTCAATCCACAAAACCTAATTGTCAAGGAGCCAACTTGACCCACATGATGGACAAATCCAAAAGATAAATCATGACATGAGTACCTCAAATTGGGCCGATTAGAAACTCGCTCATACCAAATAAGTACTTTTATTACAAGTTAATAAGAAAGGAAGCATGGGTAGTTTAACCTAACCAAAGCCTTCTAATACTTGGAAAGATTTTCAAATAGATAGAATGGTCAGCTCGGTCCAAGGTAACCAGAATCTTTCAACACTTAGAAAATTTCTCATTTAATGGAAAAAAACTAGCGTGGACTAGTTGAGCTTACCAAAATCTTTCGCCACTTAGAAAAAATTCCTCAAGAAAGACCCATTTTTCATTAAGAAAAGGCTTCCAAGTGGTGCACATATGCTAACCCCAGCAAAAAAAAAAGGGGGGAAGGGGGGAAGTTACCTTCGGAATCGCTTCTTGCTAAAGTAAGGTCCTCTTAGGACAACTCCGGCCTAAACAAATGAGCACTTAGGGACTCAAGTGTCATCAAGAGAATGTAAGCCCTTACAAGTAATGTGGTAGCTTGACATACTCAATCGAGCTTGGCCTTGTTCAACTCGGGCTTGAACAAAGTTGCAATCAAAGAAGAGTACCAGATCAGCTCAATTTAACAATAAACTACAAATAAAATATCCAAGAACACTTAACCAAGGGACTCAGCTTGGCCCATAATCTTGAGACACAAGTGAGACGCTCCATGGGACTTTCCCAAGTGCTGGACTCCCATCCATCGCCCAAGATGAAGAAGAATCTATCCAACCATGCCTTGTTATAGTCAAAAGGTTGATAATAAGATTCCTAGAGGAATCTCGAATGGAGAAGTACCCCCAAGCATGCACCTCCTCTAACTAATAATAGAAAAGGAACTTCTTGACTCTTTGGTGGTCACACCTATCGCTTCAGGTCGACCACAAGACCATGCAATCGATCAGGATCTGCCATGCATTAGGCATGAGTTAACTTGGTGCCAACCCTAAGTGGAAAAGTAGCTCCTGGACAAAGAGGGAAACTAAGAGATGGAGGCCTCCAACAAAGGTGTGTTCATACAAACAGACCTCATCATCAAAAAAGGTACTTGCTTATTCCTTTGGCAAAGAAACTTGGAGCCTAATGGTGTTCGGGATGTGATATAGCTCGTGGAGGCAAGCGAGGTGAGGGCCATTTAAAGCAGAGGGGATTACCACAGCCTCGAAAGGCTTATGGGAGAGTCTCAATTGATGAGTAGAGACAAGTCGGAAGGACTAAGCTTGGTCGGCCGAATCCCCTCGGATATGGTGATTGCTAAGAGTTTCTACCTGGTCCAATGATTCAACTCCCAGGTCAGCAGAATCCATTCTATCAAGGGCGTAAACAATCTTGGCGAATCGGCCAAGAAGAGATAAAAGCTCATAGAAACCCGGGCCAAAAAGGAAAAATAATAGGAAAAAGAGATCAGGAGGGGTGGTGATTGCCAAGCTCTGAGAAAGAAGCAAAAGTGGTCAAATGAAAGCTAAAAGGAACATTGGTGGGATCCAACATCGCTAGAAGAAAAAGGGGGGAATCGGCAACCTAGGTTAAGCAACCCTAACAACTGAAAAAGAAGAAACAAAATTAGAAAACTGAAAAAGAAGTTAAGGCAACATACCAGAGTGAAGGTTTTGGACCTAAAATCGAAGGCGGCACCAGATGAAGGGAAAGTTGCCAAGGCCGAAAATGATGATCGCAGAAGGTGGGAATTGGCCGGAAAACGAAAAACAAGAGAACGAAGAAGGACGAAGAGCTTGTAGAGGAAGAGAGTTCAAAAAAAATTGAATGGGGGGAATTAGTCTGCCCATGCCTATTTATAAAAATTCAATCCTTATCATCCATAAAAAAAAAAAAAAAAGCCAGATTTAATCTCAACCGTCCAATACAGACACATACGGGCGGTTATGATGACTGAAAATTCGATGTAACCTATCGCTATATTGGCGGCACAATAAATGTGGCGCTATACTTCCCAAGAAAAGTAATCGCTGAATATCAACAGGTGCCAGCATTCCTGTTTTTTCCCAATTAATTGTTAGAATTCTTTTCGGCATATAGAGACTGCACGGTATATGAAGACCATTCAGCTAGGACGGGTTGTCTTACCAATTCAACTCGGATAGAATGTTTAAGCCTATAAAACCAAGCCAAGCTACTCAACATACAGACAGAGGCCGGCCAACGTTGGTGCCCCGATTAGGTTGACTAAATAAAGCAGGTTGGTAACAATCCCAAAAGCCTACTCCGAGATCCATGAAAAGAATCACATAGAAAATCAGACGCTGACATTTTCCGCAATGATTAAGAATGACAATATTTGCCCCAATTAAGAATTTGTGTAGAGATCTAAGGTCACATGCTCCTCCAATTCTATATAAAGATGCACTTTTACTCTTTAAATGAATGAAAAATTCTCGAAAAACTTTTACCTTGCTCAGTAAGAAACGGATCTCTGACTTTGGTATCAGAGAGACTTAGACTGGTACTACACTGGTGACCACCTAAGCTCTTTTCTTCCTTTTTTTTTCAAGGGTTCAACAGTCTGATCGACCATGCGATCATCTGATGAGCACAATTCGTGTGGCATCAGTGAGGGTTCCTTATTAGATTGTCTATCAATGCCCCCATGGCCTTGCCCTGGTGATTGCAACAGCCCCTATTGTGTGATGGGTGGGTCCAAACCTGTGGTTTGGCTGGTGGTCTCAGTAGACCAAAGCCTCTCCCACCCAATGTTGCAAGTACAATCGAGGGCTTTTGCTTGCCTTGTCGGCAGACTTGTATCCTTTGTGCCACCTTATGGTGCGCCACAATGAGCCACAAACACAAAAGGGGGTGGAGCCCATAAACTTTTTGCAGGGCCCACCCCCTTTGTGTCTGTGGTTCACCGTAAGTTGGTGCCGAGGATAAATAAATAAATAAAAATAGATGAACTGTCTGGATTAATAACAATTAGTTATCATCATTACTATGTTTAGGTAAAGAAATTTAGGTGACCGTTAAGACTTGTATACAACAGTTTAGTTGGCAGCCCAAAAAGACTTTTCCTTCTAGTCATTACATAAACATAAGCCCAAAATAGGTGGCCATGTGCAAAATAAAGACTTTTCCTAATACATATGGAAAAGTCCAATACATGGGGCATATAATTACGGTGGATTAGGGAATTGGACACTTGCCCATCATTAGGGTTCCTTATTAGGAGGACTATTGTCAATGCCCTCTTGTTCCGATTGTTGCGACATCTCCTCTCCTTGTGACAGATCATGGATGCAAGCCTGTAGCATGGCAGGTAGTCGCAGCAGATCGAAGCCTACGTCTGGTTCAGTCCAGGGCTTTTGCTCACCTTTCCAGCAGCCCCAAGGGATGCTTACCAAAACCAAAAAAAAAAACACGTGTGGATTGGTCACAATTATTCCTCAGCAAAGTTGAAATAGAAAAAAGTCACATCACAAAGGAATCTAGGATCCAACTAGAGAACCCTATTTTTCTGTAAGTATTTGTGTTTGACTCACCCTAAATAACGATCCACATTGAAGCAATCCCTCTTCTTCTTTTGGCTGTTGTGGGCAAGCAAGCATCCAAACATGTTCCCTCGTCAAATCTTCGTGAAATAAAATTAATATGACTTGTTAAAGAAGGAAAAATAAATAAAATAAAAAATAAGCTAGTAAAATTCTATTTCTTTATCTTATACGTTCCTTTCTTGTATTCCCATAGTATGAATATCATCACTTTCACATTATGATGTTTAAAGATAGAAAAATACCACAAGAATATTGCAAAAAAATTCTAAAGAGGATAACTTCAAAATTTGTTTTTTTACTGAAAGTTCACACACCTCACTCATAACCTACTTGATATATGTATGTATATATATATCCAATAAAATGTCAATGCCATTAGGGAGTTTCATTTGATGTATTAATCCCAATATTCAAAATGGTGTAAAGTTCAATTGTCTAACACATATAACCATCCACCCATTAAAATAATAATAAAAGGTTTGAATTATCAAATGCATATAATGGTCCACTCATTAATATAATAATGAAAAAAAATTGAATAACCAAAACATATGCAACAACTTTTTCATCAATAAAATAATATTTCATATATTTATTTACTATTATAAAATTATTAAAATACTAATAATTCCCCCAATTTCAAAATAATAAAAAAATATGAAAATTTAATAATTGTGTATAGACTGAAGGTATACAAAGATTTGAACATCCACTTGTCTTTGAATTCCCATGTATTTGGATATGTAGAGATGACTCAAGTCTCGTAGAAGCAATCCCACTCCCACACTGATATCGGTGAATTTATCTGAGGTGTTACTAAAACTTGACCCTCAATTTTAAAAATTATAAACTCATTAAGAATCTTATTGACTTAACTTCTACAATGTTACAATCTCGATTTTGTTTACTAGTTTATGTCATAGGAATAGGCAAGATGAACTACCTTTCATCTTGTATTACTTAGTGTTTTTTATAGATTACTCAGTGATTTGTTATATTATTGAATCATTCCAATTAGGTTTCAGTCACTTGCAATTTTCTATGGGTCTTAATCCCATCCCTTTTGACGTTTTAGTTAATATCCACTGCATATAGATATATGCAGCATTTTTCAAACACTGTTTAAAAGTGCGTTACGAAAAGGCATAGACTTTATGCAATGCATTCAAAAGGCTGCTTAAAGTACTTTATGTAGTGTTTTGAAACGCTGCATAAAGTACTTTAAACAGCATTTTAAAAACGTTTTGTAGAGTCCACTATATGCAACGTTTTAAAAATGTTGTGTAATGTGATTTTTTTTTAATTTACATCCCCTCGTCTCTTCTTGACATTTAACCTGACATTTTCCAACCTAACAACTACGAAAGTTTCCAAAAGTAAAACAACTTCCTATATAGAACATCTATAAGAAGATTAAACATAAAAAATGAAAGATTGTACATTAAGTATAAATGAATTGGATTTAACTTATAGAACCAATAACACTAAATTGCAAATAAGAAAAAATTAATGTTAAGGGGTCAAATCTGTTATAGCCTGTTTGGCAGTCATCTGAAATGTAATCATTTCATTTGAGTTTTCTAAGGCATTTATAGCCATGAGTTGATGATTTTTAATGAACTAATTCAAATTTATACTGATTTGTTAACTACAATTAGA
>JAOXJP010233862.1:0-10252 GCA_025762735.1 Platanus orientalis | reverse complement strand
AAAGTTTTTGCTTCCAAAATCTTGTAGTTAAGATTAAAGGACATGAATTCACTTGTATGACATATGCACTTGTAAAAGACTTGGCTATCAATCTATGAATATAACAAGCAAAATGAACCTAACAAAACAATAACAATGAACTTATTTTCTTTCAATTCAGTTAAGCAAGCTATAATTGCTCCCCCAGAAACTCGACTGTAGAAGTAGAAAAGAGCACAACGTAAGGTAATGGCTGAGAAATCAACACCTCTTCCTACAGCAAGCACTGCACCCCTCGTCATACCAGCAACATCCATGTGAAATCCACCTCCTGTAAAGACCACTCCGAAAAGCACCCTCCTAGAGGGGTTTAAATCAGAAGTGGAGAGACTCATGGGAGATTTCATGTCCCAACATGGTTGGACATCCATCCCAAAATTTGGTCAATCCTCTTCCATACCCTAATCTTCTTCACCACCCCTCAGCCAACCCAGCCTCAATGAGCAGCCTCAAATTCCTCCCCTTTTTGAGTTCGATGAGCTAATGTTTCAGTATCTAATGAAGTAGGGAGGACCTCAGAGCTGAAGTTCAACAGCTGAACTACTACCTCCTAGTACTTCCGAACAGACTCTCCCTCATAGTCAGGCATACACATAGAGTCCCACTTATATCATAGCTCCACTCCGACCCATAACTACATACAACCAGAGCACCGGGTTGTCTCCAACTTTGAGGAATAGTATGGACCATCAATGACAAGTAAAAAGGGGAAGGAGAAAGATGATACAAGTACACAAATAGCAAAGCTTGTTGCAAAGATGGAACTCATGAAAGGGGGATAGTTCCCCATCTCTATAGATTTTGAGGACCTATGCATCCACCCTAGAGGCGTGTTATCACCGAACTTCCAAATGCCCAATGTGGAGAAGTACGATGGTACCACATGCCCAAGGATGCACCTCTACATGTATTGTAATGCTATGTTCCAATGGGGACATGATGAGTGGATCTTGGTCCAAATGTTTGGCCAGAGCCTAGAAAAGAATGCAAGGAAATGGTTAGCAAGCTAAGAGAAAAACAACATCAGCACATGGAGGGCCCTGACGTGGTCATTCCTTAACCATTACAAATTCAACCTTGAATTGCTACTAACTAGAGAAGAGGTTGAAGGAATGAGGCCTGCCTTGGGAGAAAGTATCAGAGATTTTGCATATAGATGGAGATTGAAGACCTCTAACTTGAAACATCCCATGTCCAAGGAAGACCTGATATCAACCTTTATGAGAACGCTGGGTCCTACTTACTAGCTGATGCTCTTACCTGCATCACAAACGAACTTCGCTAAGGTTGTTGACAAAGCCTCCAAGGTAGAGATGGGAATCAAGGCAGGCTTAGTACATGAGGCTTCACTCACCTCAGCTAGTTCCTCCAAGACTGTGCCAAAGAAGGCGGATGCTACCTGGACAAAAGCTAACCTTGTGCATGCCATTGAAGTTCCACGGCATAGTCAAAATAGCGGTCATGTTTACTGCCACCGCAGCCAGTTCAGAGTTATCCTACAGCCATGAATATCATCCCTCCTCAAACACACCAGTCTTACCAGCCTAGATATCTGAGTGTGCCTGGAGAAGAAAAGAAAAAGAGAAAGTTCACTCCTCTGCCTTACTCCTATAAATACATTATGGAGTATCTCATTACGAAGAAGCTATTGTAGCTACTTGATCCCCAACCTCCTCCTTACCCTCTACCCTACTGCTATAATTAAGCAGAGCATTGTGAGTATCACCAGATTCTAGGGCACACCCTCGAAAGGTGTTTCCTTTTAAAACATGACATTCAAGACTTGATCGACGAGGGTAAGGTATCATTTGACCCCACACCCACCACTCCCCCACAAAATGCCAACATCATCCAAAATCTGCTCCCTGACCACCAGCCACCAATAGGGGTCAATATGATAGGCACTACCAGCACCCAATTCAACCTTGTCAGCTACATTACCAAAGTTTCAGAACCCAAGAAAGTTATCTTTTTGCCCAACACTAATCATGTGTCCACCATAGAAGTTTATGTCACTGAGTCTATTCCCCTCCCGAGTATGAGCATTTGTTCACCAACATGTGGGATACGGCCCCAGATAGTCCAGTCATAGTTCTTCCCCCTAACATCAACATATACGGGGAAAGTTCAGCAACTTATGACCCTTTCTCATCACTCCATATCATCCCACCACCATCACTATATGCCCAACTTACCAACCTTTCATCTCCCTACCAAGTCATCAATATCCCCCCACCAACCAGAATCCAATATTTGCTGAATAGAGTCCCCTTGGGCTACTTGGTCGAAGAAATTGCAAACCCTGAACTTTTAAAGGATGAGCTGGAAGTGCTCACAACTTTCATTACCTGGTCGGGTAGAGTCTCCAAACCGATCACATACATGCATGCAGAGGGCAAAGGGAAAGAAAAGATGACAGAAGAAGAGACAAAAACAGAAACATAGAGACAGACTAGAGAAGCAAAAGAGAAGAAAGAGAATGAGATCTTTAAAGCAGCTATTTGAAAATCCCACTTGTTCTTGATCGAGCAGTTTTCAAAGACACCCGCTTAGGTCTCAATCTTGGGCCTCTTGCTCACATCAGAGCAACACCGAGAAAGATTCTTGAGTATATTCAGAAATTTCTTTGTGGATGCCTTGATCACACCAGATAGGCTGGAAAACATGGTGGCAAGAGTATCAACACCACGAGTCATCACATTTTTAGAGGATGAAATCCCCGAGGGTGACACCGTGTACAACAGAGCTATCTACATCACAGCATGGCACTCTGATATGTGCATTCCTCTTATCTTGGTAGATAATGGATCAGCTTTGAATATCTATACCAAAGATACGTTGGGAGTTCCCTTGAATTGTGTGAACCCAACCCGTATAAAATAAGGGTCTTCGACAACTCAATAAGTCACGACCAAGGAGAAGTGTTCATTCCCCTAGTGATTGAAGGGAGAATGTTCCAAGTTCAGTTCTAGATACTGAGCATACCATCCTCCTTCATAATGTTATTGGGAAGACCATGGATACATCAGGCGGGTGCCATCCCATCTACTCTTCACCAAAAAGTTAAATTCATCATCAATGATAAGGTCATTATAGTGTTGGCAGACATGAATGTCATCACCATGACAGGCCAAAAGATATTGGGAGTTCGGAACCTACAAGCCCCAAACACATTCACCTCATATCAGTTTGAGGTTGTATATACAAAGAAAGAGGCAGTAGAGCTGAAAAGGAAGGTTGAAATACTTCCACCAAAATCAACGTGATGGCCAGAATGAAATTTGATCTAAACAAGGGTCCAGGCAAGCATTCTTAAGGAAGGAAAAATCCCGTCAAAGCCATCAGAGTGCCTTACAAGGCAGGTTTAGGGTTTAAACCTCTCATTAAACATCAATTCAAGAGAAATAAGAAGAAAAAAGCTGGTTGCAAGATCACACTGCACTTCACATTAGCTTTTGAACTTTCCAACTCCTGTAATACCCCGCCAACCATTCCACCAGCTCAAATAAAACCATCAGAGCACATCATAGAATAGAATACCCATCAATACAACCAATCATGATCCCACCCCCAGTCATCAACCAACACCTTACCTACCACTCTGAGACTGCTCTTCATATCCATATGTCTAGCACCAAGCCGTCCATCCTTGAGGTTGGGGAATGTTCAAACTCCAATACCTCAGAATATAGGGAGGATAACCCAACTCCTCTAAGTCTACTCTTATTTCCTGACGACGTCAGAGAAGCACTCCAATCAGTAAGCACGAGTGGAGAACTAGACTTAGATGAGATTGACCCTGACCAGGTCATCATGCCGAAAACATGGATACTTGTGGATGCCGTAGAGCAGATCGGGAAAGCCAACTCAGCAGTAGCTGAAGATCAAGGCCAGGTGATGGATTGATAGACTGATGAAAGAGGCCTAGAAGAGCCGACCATTCTATACTCTTGTACAAACTTTCCAAAAGCTTTTTTATTTTCACCATTTTGTATAATAACTATGTAGACTTGATCCCACTCATGAATTGTCGAAGCATTCGACCAATGCACTTGTAAGGGGTAAATAGGCAACCTGAGACATAGCTTCAGGTCCAGTCACTTTCTAAAAAAAAGTCTTTTGTTTTTCTTTACCTTTGTAGTCAAAAAACTACGTGTAACTTGATCTTAATAGACCAATGTTTTAAAAAATAATCAAGTTAAAAGTCAAGTATGTAGGCAACCTGAAAAGTAACTTTAGGCTCAGCTACTTTTCAAAAAAAATATAAATTCGGTCCACCTCGAGACCAGAACTACGCGTAACTTGATCCCGACTGAACAAGTTTTCTTAAGCTTGATATCAACGCAAACATTGGGTATGTAGGCAACTTGGAGTTGAGTCCAAGTCCAGTTGCTCTTCTCGAATTTTAAATCCTCTTTTCATGTAAAATAATACTAAAAGCTTTTCTTTCACAAAACAGGAACAAGAAGAATAAAATAATGAGGAATTAAAGTTGAAAGAGGTGATCAAGGCTTTTGAGCACCAAGAGAACTGAAATCCTCCATCGGTAGATGACCCTGAAAAAGTCAATCTTGGGTCAGAAACTGTGCCTAGAATTGTAAAAATTGGGACTCCTAGCACTTCAGATCTGGGGCATGCCCTATTGAATTTACTTAGAGAATACATAGACATCTTTGCATGGAATTATGCTGATATGCCTGGTCTAGACATAGACCTTGTCACCCACAAGCTTCCAACTAACCCAGATATTCATCCCATCAAGCAAAAGCCTAGGCGATTATGACCAAAATGGTCCTTAGCCCTCAAAGAAGAAATCCAAAAACAACTAGACACATGCTTCCTTTTATCTGTCCAATATCCCCAATGGTTAGCCAACATAGTCCCTGTACCTAAGAAAGACGGTAAAGTCTGAATGTGCATAGATTACAGAGACCTGAATAAAGCTAGTCCCAAAGATAATTTTCCCCTACCCCACATTGATGTGCTCATTGACAATACCGCCAAACACGAGATGATGTTCTTCATGGACGGGTTCTCAGGCTACAATCAGATTAAGATGTCCATAAAAGATCATGAGAAGACTATTTTCACGACCCCTTAGGGCATATTCTGTTACAAGGTAATGCCTTTTAACCTCAAGAATGCAGGGGCAACATATCAGTGGGCCATGACTAGCCTCTTCCATGACATGATCAACAAAGAGATGAAAGTCTATGTTGATGATATGATTGTCAAATCATGTCACAAATAAGATCATCTGAGCCATCTACGAAAGTTATTTGTTCATCTCAGGAAATGCGGATTGAAACTAAACCCAAAAAAATGCATCTTTGGAGCTTCCCATGGGAAATTACTAGGCTTCATCATCAGTGAAAGAGGTATAGAAGTTGATCCTTTAAAAGCCAAAGCAATTATTGGAATGCCTACACCTCGCACTGAGAAAGATGTACCCAGTTTCTTGGGGCATATCCAATACATCAGTCTTTTCATTACTCAACTCACCCCTATCTGTGAGCCTCTATTTAAGTTGCTGAGAAAGAACATTCCAACTCAATGGAATAGCGACTGTCAAGATGTATTTGACAAGATCAAGAATTATTTGTTAAGCCCACCTGTATTGATCTCTCTAGAGCCAGACCGTCCCCTCATTTTATACTTGACTGTGCATGATAACTCCATGGGATGTGTACTAGGACAACATGATAAGACAGGGAAGAAGGAATAGGCCATCTACTATCTGAGTAAATGTTTTGTTGACTACGAAACTAGATACACCCCACTTGAGAAAACCTATCTTTCCTTGGTCTACATCACTTAAAGGCTTCAGCACTACTTCCTATTATACAAAGTATTCCTGATTTCTCGGATAAATCCCATCAAGTATTTATCTAAGAAACCTGCAATCATAGGAAGGACTGCCCGATGGCTCATGATGCTATCACAGTTCGGCATCACCTATGTCTCACAAAAAGCTATCAAGGGGCAAGCCATAGCTGATTTCTTAGTAGATGGACCAATAGAGGAACCTTTATCCTTGAGATTTGACTTCCCAGATGAACACATACTGTGTGTTGAAGTTGAATCAAGGAAGATAGTCAGATGAAAGATGTGCTTTGACGGAGTTGTCAATCAATTAGGCTGCGTGATTAGAGCCATGCTCATTTCCCCCACAGGTATTGTGGATATCTCAAAAAGGATCTGCAACCCACTTTGGGGTATTTGGAGTCACCACCAACTCGGGTTTTTTACAGACGGGGTTGGACGCCTATCTCATTTCGAGGGGAAAGGAGGATACGGGCTTTTTAGGGCTCGGGCTAGGCACTTGGGCCTAGGGTTCACTCTCAGATTGGTTTGTTTTTCAAGGATCTAGGTAAGCTGTTTGGTTACAAATGGGGAAGGTGTTAGGCACCCCAATTACCCACCTTTTTAGGGTAGCTCCTCTAACTTAGCAACTTCCAAGTGCTAGTAAGCAGAAGCGTGTGTATGTGATTATTTTGTTTTATTGGTCTGGACTACCCTTGTGGTGTGATCACTACAATCGCACCTGAGATATAGTCTCAGGCTGCCTATATACCTGATCTTTTATGGTTTTGTGTTCCTATGGTTTTATCGGGATCAGACTGCATGTAGTTCTAATATTTGTAAGTCTCGGTAGTTAAATATGTTTGACTGTGAGACTGATTTAGGGTTAGTTCATTTAGGGTTTGTATATACTTACAGAGTACTCCCCGCTACTGTAATGTGTTAGTGAAAGGGGGTCAACACTATGTTATACCAATTTGACTGTTTTATGAACCTAATTGGGTTATGGTTAAGTCCCAAGGTCTTTGGGTCATGAACCAGTACGACATGACCCTAAGATAAGGTGGGGAAACTATAAAAAGTCAGAAAGGATTGAAAAACATTGGTTGGGTCAGGCTACACAACCGGATCACACTGACGTAGCAGCCACGATACTAGCATTGTCTCCTAGGTAAAATTAAGGTATCTGGATGTCTAGATGTCTAATGCTAAACTTGGTCTATGTATAAGGCTAGGCAAGGGTTTTAGGAGGTTAGAAGAAAGGTTTGAACAGGTAAAATTTCATCTGCCACATTTTGCCTTGTTAAAAAGGGTAAAATTGGAATTTTTCAATTAGTACTCCTGAACTCTATATGTATGCCTAATCTCCACATACGCTTGAACTCCACATATGCCTAAAATCCACATACGCCTGATCTCCATATACACCTGAACTCCATATACGGCTGATCTTTAACTAGACTAAAATTCAGGCGTGTTATGGACAGTCCACACTCAAACAGACATATCTCCCTCCACACAACTAGGAATTGAGCGTGGTTAGTCTCTTTGGAAAGCTAAGAGAGATATTTCTAATAAGGTATAATGGGCATAATTTCATGGTATGCCTGAAATAGGTATATGCCTGATCTTTAAGTATACCTAAAATCTAACTTGGTTGGAATTCAGGCGTATGCTGGATAGTCTGTACTTAAACATACATATCTCTCTCCACATAACTCAGAATTGAGCATGGTCAGTCTCTTTGTAAAGCTAAGAGAGATATTTCCAACAAGGTATAATGAGTATAATTTCATAGTATGCCTAAAATAGGTATACACTTAAATATAAGTATGCCTGAACTTCATAGAAGTTGGAGTTCGGCATACTGGTTCTGAGTCAGAAATCAGTAGCCTATTTTTTGGGATTGTGGGCAGTTTTCTGGGGTCTTCTGACCATGGGTCTTTTTTGGGAGGTGAGTAACATCCTTAGGAGGGTTCACAAAAATCCCCAACCTCTGGAGGATGGGTGGGACCCACCCTTGAAATTTTCTAAAATGTAAAACACTATGCATTCAACACAGATTTTTCAGTAAAGTCTGGATTGTGGGACCCATATCTCAAAATCCAGAGATTCGGTAGGTCTCAAATTTTACAGGGAAGTTAATCAATAAGTTATTAGTGTCCAGTTAAAATTTTAGGGGAAGATGCATTTTGCATAGAGAGTTATAGCTCAAACAAGATGGACTGCTACTACAGTTCAGACTTTGGACAGTATGCTATACATTGAATTGTAAAATACAAAAAAAAATAGCTAAAATTAATAAATGGATCTAAGAAAAATCAATTATATAGTTAAGACAGTTATCTAAATAGTGGATTAGGATTTTCAACCAAAATCCATTTTTAGATGAGGTAAAAAACTTCATGCATGGGGGTTGGTCCTGTAAAATAGTGCTTGAGCACACTGTTTTAAGGGATGAAATGGGGTCCATTCTGGGAATCCCTCCCTACTTTCTGAGTCCATTTTAGACATGAAAGTAGGTATAGGGGTTAGTGACATCTGATGTAAATCACTGAACCCACTAGCATATAAAAATGAAGTGAAAATAGCTACTTTAACATGCATCATATAAAAAAACAGTAAAAGGGGGAGACAGATTGTTTCCCCCATGTCTCACTCAATCATTTGGAGGAGGTGGATCCATTACAATATGGAAGTAGTGTTCTTTGAACTCTAACAGAGGGGGGAGAGGGGGCCTACCTGGTAGTGGTTTGGTCCTTCTCTCTTTCTCTCTCTTTTTTATTCTTTCTCTTCTCTTTCTCTCTTTTCTTTCTTTCCTTTCTTTTCTCTCTTCTCTTTTTTTCTTTTGGTTTCTTGTCTTCGATCCTCTAAAAATGAGTTGGGGGGTTTATATAGGAAAGGGATGAAGGAGGTGGGCTAGGGTGGAATGGTGTGGAAGGAATGAGGTGGTTGGTGGAGGAGAGGAGGTGGACGTGTGTGGAGGGGAAGAGAGTGAAGTGTAGGGGTTCAAAAAGGGGGTGAGGTGTGTGGTTGAAATGAGGAGGTGGGGAATATGTGGAGGGGAAGAGAGTTAGGTGACCTCTTCTAGAGACTTCTAGAATGTTTCATGGAGGTAGAGAGGGGTGTGTGGATGAGGGTGAAGGTGGTGAGCCCTCATGCCACATGTCATGTAATGATAGGTTTGTGGGGGGAGCATGTGGGGCCCATGGGGAGGGGTGCAAGGCTAGGAGAGGTAGTCCTTAAGTGTTTACCCCTCATTTGAAATATTTTAAATGGGGGGTATAGGGTTTAGGGAAAGAATTAGGGGTATTTTTGAAAAATGGAGATATTTTGTTTATTTTGGGATATTTTGAGATATTTTGGTTTTGGATTTTACCCCTTTACTATCTAGGCTTTCTTTTTTGGGTCCTAAGGCTCCTATATTTTCAAGACTTATAAGTTTTTTATATCTCCCGAACATTCTGGTCACAACATAATTGGCAGAATCAGAATCAGGTTTGGATAAATGGGACAAAATAGACCCAGAACCTTACCGTATTGGTCTGAATCATTGAAAGAAATGTAAGAAGGAAAAATTGATCTTTGAAGTCTTCATATGAAAGATATCCCTTGAGGTTAGTGAGCCACAAGTTTTGATTGTGCATGAGTTAGATGCCCAAGCTGAAAGTTGCTCTAAGCCCTGAATTATCTTACAACGAATACCGCTTGGACCCATGACTAGTTTTTTTTGAGTTTAAATGGAGAGTGTTTGTAATTATGGTTGCTTGGGCTTTGGACTTGCGATGCCTTGGGGCCTGACAGGTTGAGAATCTAATCCTTGGTGAATTTTCAGGAGATTTCTAAACTAGGGTCACCTGATCGAGAAGCATGGCCTGGGTTGTCAAAGAACTGAGTTGATAAGTGGTGTGGGGTTTGAGGAAGGATTCTTCCATTAGGGCATTTATCAAAGATCTTACAAAGCGAAGAGAACGAGCCTGACCTTGATGGATTTGGCTCTCTAGAGAGTTTTTGGGAGCTCTTCGAGTGCCTATGGCTGATATAGGTGTGTTTGCTGTATTTTGGAGACGGATTGGGGCAATTGGAGGGAATTGTGCCCTCTGGGATTTTCCTTGGAAAGATTTAGGGCTCCTGAGAGTATGGCCACTGACTGGGTAAGTTTTTGATTTGTATTGAGCCTTTAGAGTTTTTTTAGAGGTTCAATTTTGGGGAGAAATAATGTGTTTAAGGATGTGGGGGTAAAATGATAATTTTCTTACCCTTTTATACCCCAATATGGGAATATTGATGAGGATTAGAGAATTCTAGAAAAAATGAGCTCCATAACCTATGGTTTGAGTTTTTAGAGGTGTAGGGGTAAAATGGTCATTTGTTAGTCTTTTGGGGTTTTAGCTGGAGGTCTGGTGAAAAG
>JAOXJP010233861.1:0-10252 GCA_025762735.1 Platanus orientalis | reverse complement strand
AGCAATGACCAGTCCCGCCTGGGACCATGACCGGTCATGGCACCCAACCCCAAAGGGGTATTCTACTTGACCGGTCCTAAAGGACCCATGACTGGTCATAAAGTCCAAATTTGGACTTTGGCCTCATTTTCCATCCTTTTTCTCTATCATATGCTACGGGGACTTTCTTCTATGGCCTTAGAGGATCTTCTACTAAACTCATTCTAGGTTTTGGATTGGTCTTAGAAAGCATCCCATGTTTACCTTTTTCACAAACCTTTTTGGTTCTCCAATGCCAGTTTCACTTTTGATGGGACTTTGCTTTTCTAAGCATGGAGCTTCAGCGATCTTTGGTTGCCTTTCAGTTCTTATCTATGTCTCTAGATGTGCCTCTTTGCGTGATATTTACGTGACACTTACACACACACTCACATTACATATTTGTATTTTGACATGGACTTGACAATACTTTAACAATTTCTAGTAATGGGTACCTGAAACTCAGACTGTTCAGTAACTCTCTGATCGGAGTCGCCTTTGCATGGTACATCAACTTTCCCCTTGATTCCATTGAAACATGGGAGGACATGGAGGAAAATTTTCATACTCAGTTCTTTAAGTCTTTGGTTGAGGTCTCTATGGCTGACCTTTCAAGGTTGTATCAATTGTAGGGAGAATCAACTAAGAGATACATAGCACGGTTCAAAAGAGATAGGAACCATTGTTCGGTCACTTTGTTAGAGCCAAAGTTTGTGAAGTTGGCTCAGAACAGCCTGGATATACACGTGGGAAAGAAGTTTGAAGGCATAAATTTTAAGGACTTGTTCAAACTGTCGGCTAAATCCATCAAATATGACCAATTATTGAAAGAAGAATCACAAAGGAAGAATGCTGCATTGGGAACTTATTATCAAGATCCTAACTATAAACTAGACGTGGCCAAAGTAATCTCCATTAAGCTGATTACTTGTTCTACGCAAAGGAGAAGAGATCCATACCAAAATTCGACCGCAAACACAAAAAAGGTAACCTTTGAAAATTCAAGGTCTTATTCATTTGACATAACAAAGGCAAGTGAAATTTTCGATCACCTCCTAGTTGCAAAATTCATTCAGCTAATAGAAGGACATAGGGTCCCTAATGCCAAAGATTTAAAACGTGGAGAGTTTTGTAAATGGTATGGGTCAAAGACTCATTCCACGGCCAATTGTGTGGTTTTTAGAAACGTTGTACAAGAAAACATTGAGAACAGTCTCCTGAAATTCCCGAAAAAAGGGAAAGATAAAATGGGTATTAATGAAAATCCATTCCCTGTCATTCCAACCAATGTGGTACTAGTGGAATTGGGAAGGGAAGGAGTTGTCAATGGAAACCTTAGGATCAAGGTGGATATAGGGAAAACTTCGGCAAGAAAAAACCCATTAGCCAAAGAAAAAGAAAAAAGAATTAAAGAAAATACCAAAGCTTAGGCTAAACAAACCCTCCTATGTGAAAGATGTTTGGCGGAATTAGACCCAAGAAATGATATCTTTAACCCCAAGTTGAATTCTCACCCCATCCATGGTTGGACCACTTAGAAGGGAAAGACCTTCAAAGATGATGGTTCTTTGAAGGTTAGTCTTTCATACCAGAACCAGGAAAAACCACACGTCCCCATAGTCGACCTTTCCACCCCCAAAACCATTCTTTTCGGCTTGTCCCTCCTAGGAAACACCAGAACCATTATCCAAGGAGAGATAATGTAATCGATTACAAGCCAAGGATGGTGATACCACCCAAAAGGCCAGTTGGCTGATGGGCAAGGATTCAACATCTGAGGTTTTCGTTGCCTCTCACAAAAACACAAAAGAGGAGGTTACAAAGGTAGAATGCACTGGCAAGAAAAATTACAATAGAGCAAGATGAAAGGAAGGGTTTGAGGGTTCAAATCCCAACTATTGTTGACAAAACAAAACGGCCTGAAGAAAAAGTGGTAAATACCACCAATTGGTTTGAAAACTAAATGGTAAAAATGAATGATAGACTTGAAGAGAAGGAGGCTAGAGTTAAGGAACTGCTGACTAAAGTGAAAGACCAACCTAAGACCTTGACCAAGGAAGAAGAAGATACTGTCAATGATATGTATTTTGAATTTTTTTCAAGTCCTCTAGTTTGGTGACTTGTAAGCAGTCACTCTTGACTACAATGTGGTCTACACCTTACATAAAGTATTTCAGGCTCAACTTAGTCAACCTCAATACATGGAAGGAGACATAAGGGTTGCTCGAGGGGAAATCTCTACCATCAAAGAGGTTTGGGAGACAAGAAAAGACGAGAGTTTCCTATGAAAACCTTTCCGGCCAAAGAAATAAGGCCAAAAAGGGTTATCATTGAAAGTTAAAATGACCCCACATTTAAGGCCTTTGTATATAATAGTTCATATCAATGGTTGACCTGTCAAAAGGGTGCTGGTGGACAACAGAGCAGCCTTAAACATATTCCCCTATAGAATGTTGAAAGTCTTGGGGAAAATTGATCAGGATTGAACCCTTATTGAGATATCAATAAGTAGTTTTGTTGGTGATATCAAGGCTACCAAAGGTATCCTACCAGTAGAACTAATGGTTGGTAAGAAGATTGATATGACTACATTTTTATGGTGGAATCAAATCCAACTACAATGCTTTGTTGGGAAAAAGACTGGATCCATACTAATTGGTGCGTGCCATCTTCCTTGCACCAGTTTCTAATCTTCTGGAGTGGTGATAATGTGGAAAGAGTATGGGCCAATAGGAAGCCATTTACCACATAAACCAATATGGCCGAAGCCATGTTTTAAGATGGCTGATTTGGATCCATTTAGATTGAAGTAAAGGAACAACATCATTCTTCATACTAGGAAACGACTAACTAGGAGCCTCTCTAGGGGATATTTGATGAAGTTTCAGAATAACCAGTGAACAAGAGCTAAAATGGAAAGTGGCCACAGAGCAGGCCGTGACATGGATTTGGGCCTACATGGCCGAAATAGAGCTGGTTAGAGAAGGAGATGAAGACAACTCAATCGGTAGAATGCATTTTAGAGGATGAGCAGGAACAATAACATGGGCCAAAATTTTGGTTGGACGAATAGGCTTTTGCTCCAATCAAACTGGATGATGTAAAATCTTCTTTGTAGGACCCCTTAGAAGAAATTAATCTGGGGTCAGAAGGGGATCGTCAACTAATATATATTAGTGGATTACTAGAAGTATCCTATGAGAAAAAAATCACTGGGATATTAGCCAAGTTTGTAGATTTCTTCACATGGAACTATAAAGAAACACCCAATCTTGACAGAAGTTTAGTCGAGAATAGACTACCAATCAAAGGCATGTTTCGACTATTTAAACAGCCATCTAGGGGGATGTCTTAAGAAGTAACAGACAAGATCAAGGAGGAGATTGAGAAGCTTCTTTGGGCTGGTTTTATCCAGCCAATCAGGTATGTTGAATGGCTTCCGAATATAGTTCTAGTCATGAAAAAGAATGGTAAACTTAGAGTGTGCATAGATTTTTGTAACTTAAATATGGCCACTCCTAGGGATGAATATCCTAAGCCTATTGCCGACTTGTTAGTTGATGCTGCTTATAGGTGTAAAATATTTTCGTTTATGGATGGTCACTTTGGCTATAACCAAATATTTATAATCGAAGAAGACATCCATAAAACAGCTTTCAAGTGTTCAGGGGCCTTAGGAACATATGCTTGGGCGGTCATGACTTTTGGACTAAAAAACACCGGAGCAATGTATCAAAGGACCATGAATGCCATTTTTCATTACATGATTGGAAAACATATGGAAAATATACATAGATGATGTGGTAGTAAAATTTGAACATGAAGAAAAGCACCTGATTGACCTAAGGGCATCATTCGAAAGGATGAGGGCCCATAAGTTAAAAATGAACCCTTTAAAGTGTGCTTTAAGGGTTTTGACCAGGATTTTTTTAGGCTATCTAGTTCATCAGCAGGACATAGAAGTAGACTAAAATAAGGTCAAAGCCATCTGGGAGGTTCAACCTCCAAAGACCAAAAAAGAACTACAACGATTCCTTGGCCAAATTAATTTTTAAGATGGTTCATTTCTAACTCGATAGGAAAGATTTAACCATTCTCATAATTATTAAGGCTTTGATCAAAACAAAAGTTCAAATGTACCAAGGGGCATCAATAGGTTTTTGATGCAATATAAGAACACTTGAAAAAGCCACCAGCACTGGTACCACCAAGGAAAGACAGACCATTGTGATTCTACATTTCAGCCGGCCAACATTTTGTAGGAGCACTCTTGGCCCAAGAGAATGATGGCCAAAAAGAGCAAGTTGTTTATTATTTGAGTAGACTTTTGAATGAAAAATAAGTTATATACTCTCTGGTTGAAAAACTATGTTTATCATTGTATTTTGCTTGTTGGAAGATTACTGTTCTTGAACATTAAAATTAGTAAAGTTCATTAATCAAATCACATATCAAAATATGTTTTCAAATGATCACCATATGAATCTCTGAGATCTAATCACAAAGGAAGTTTAGAGTTACCTCAATCAATAAATCGGACACAAGAATCCAATCCGATCCAGTCTCCACATCTGCTCTAGAGTTCTTTGCTCCTCTCCCACTTTCATAATTGTTATAACAGACTATTTGAACATGGGTCATCCTATATATAGGGATAAGGAGAGGTCAAATAAACCCTAGGAGGTGTGGGATCTTTATGAGTCAAAATTGTAATCAAGAACTCAACTATTTGATAATTACAGCCAGACACTCCATTAATTGCAACAATCCTTGTGACATGTTACAATTGAACTCCCAAGGATAAGAATATAACATTGAGGCCCTTCCTCACAAACCTTTTTACAAAAACATCATTCCACTATACAATATCCCTCAATGACCCTCAGGATAAAAAAAAACTAGTAACTGTCAAACCCTTTTTGGTCATTGGTAAATTATCTCTAGGATATTAATGGATCAATTAGACATTAAAAACATTTCTTAATAAATTCTTTTTTAAAATACTTATTTATTTAATTAATACAATTAGGGCATTATCTGTTGTCTCATAATGTTTTATTATTGCTAATATTGATCTAATAAGATATATGCTATCTAGACCGACACTGAGAGGGAGAATCATTACATGGATGTTGGCATTGTATGAGCATTATTTGTAGTATGTTCCCCAAAAGGCTATTAAAGGCAAGCTTTGGCCGATTTCTTGGTTGATCACCCATCTCATGTGAATGATTTAGCTACCAAATAGGCTGATGAAATATCAAAAATTAGCATAGTACCTTGGCGACTTGAGTTTGATGGGTTTAGTACAAAGACAACTTCGGAAGTTGGGATAATACTCATCTCACCAACCTTACAAGAAAGTTGGTACTCATTTCAGTTAGATTTCCAGTTTACTAATAACCAGGCTGAATATGAGGCATTAATTATTGGTCTGGAGATACTCCAAATGGGAGTGAAAAATATAGATATCAAGATGATTCCTAGTTTATAATCAGACAATTGATTAGAGATTATAAGTGTTCTAGTAGGGTGTTGGCACCTTATTTTACAATCTTAATGCAATTGATGGACTCCTTTGATGACATCAACATTACATTCATTTGAAGAGAAGGAAATCAGTCCAACAATGATATGGCTTTGAGGGCTTCAGGTGTTAAAATTTATGAGGGCCTAGATCACTAGATAGTGGAAGTCCAACGCAGGAACCTTCCATTAGTCAGTACAAGGGGATTGATGCCAGAGATTGTGATGACAGAATAATAAATTGAGGATTAGAGAACTCCTCTCATGCAATATCTAAATAACCCATCCCCTAAAATTGATTAGGACATAGAAAGAATGGCCCTGAACTATGTGGTTTTAGAAGATGAACATTATAGGAAAGGGTATGATGGGTTACTACTAAGATGTCCGGGGGAGGAAGAAGCAAAAGAAGTCATTACCCAAATGCATCAAGGCCTATGTGGAGCACATCAGTCTAGGGTAAAAATGTGTTGGTTACTTAGAAGGTATGGGTACTACTGGAAGAAAATGCTGGGGGACTGTATTTGGCATGCTAAAGGCAGTATGGCATGTCAAAGACATGGGAAGGCCCTTTCCAGGTGAAAAACGCCTTGAAGAGGGGAGCATATGTGCTAGATTGGTTAGATTGAAAATGTCTAAATAAAGTAATCAACAGCCTGTATTTAAAAATATTATCCTACTATATGGGAGGTTGTTAGAGTAAGAGAAGAATAGTAAAGACAAAAGGAAGGCCGATGAAAATTCATTCACTAAAATAAAAACATTATACATTGGTTGCACAAAATACATCTGTTTGGATGACTGATGCAATAAAAATAGAAGAATTATGGGCCTAAGGGGAAGTAGGACGAAACATTTTCGGGAAATGGTGACCAACATTTTCTCATAAAATTAGAATATCCTACCTCTTGCCAACTACCAATGAATGATGGTTTGACCATTGCTTCCTTGGAGATTTCATCAGTTTAAACCTTTCCAAAAGGTTTTCAGTCTGGGTCATGTCCAAGTGGAGTCTCCTGGCAGGTGCCTTGGTAGCTTCACAATCATCAAAAATTTCCTAGACCAATTCTCCCTTAACTCTTTGATTCTGGCTTGTAAGACATGGATTTCATCATCAATCTTTATGATAGATTCTTCAGTATTCTTGATTTTCTCTTCCAAGGGAATCAAAATAGCATGGTCAACAGAACTTTACGCCTTGAGGGACTACATTTGAGAATGAAGACACTCGTGGGAGCTTAGGAAAGCATCAACCTTGACAACAACTTGATTGGATTTAGTAAAGTATTAAACCAAGTTAATCATCATCTCAAAATAATTTCTCACTCTCCAAAATGGTTGGTGAGAGGGTTATCCTTTGCATGAAGTAGATTAATGGATAAAGTCATTGAAGGACGGACCGATGGGTGGATTAGTTGGTCATAAGGAAGGTTTATCAAAGGGCCTACCATATCTCTAATTTCTGAGGACTCATCAAAGGAAAGAATGTTCTCTGTGGGAGGAGAACGGTCAAGAAACTCTTCTAAATGGTCAAAAAACTCTCCCACCTTATCTCCAGTAAGCAAAGGAGGAGATTCTACAAGTTGAATGCTAGCCTTAACCATTGAGGGCTCTGAAAGAACAAAAGTTGGTTGGGTCATTGTTTTAGTGGGATTTGGTTCATCATCGGTCACGTCCAGGTTAACAACTCTCGGTTGAGAGCCTTGACCGATAGGCTTTGAGGATTCCTAACTCTACTCCATAATATAAGGTGTAGACTTCTGTTTACCAATGGAGGAGGAAGACCCATGTAGTGGGGTTTTCATTGGGCTAAATGGAGTAATTACTTCATTGGTCTATCTTTCTTTTCTTTTAGGAACAAAAGGAGAAGACTATTCCTCATTCTCTACAAACATATTTTCTTCTTCTTCATTCTTTTCTTCTCTTACCTCACATGGGGTGTCATTGGTAAAGTCCACCTAAACATCAGCTTGCTCCTCAGGAGATGGGTTCCAAGCCTCAGCCCATTCACCATTTCTCAACAGGTAATTAACCTCACCGTTATGTATTATTGCCTTTGCCTTCACTTGGGATTCTTGTTTTTCTTGATTAATGAATTCCCCTTTAAATTGTTCTCCTTCAGTCCCCATTTCTCATTCTTCTGAATGGGAGTCACTAATGGGGCTAGTTGGTTTAGTTCTTTCTTCTTCTTATTATTATTATTATTCTTCCTCCTCTTCATGTTCTTCATCTAAGGTCATCACATGAACTTTGGTTGCTAGTTTCTTGGGTTTTTTCTTGGGGTCATAAACAACTTCCTTAGTCTTTGAAGGTGGTGGTTCTGATATTTTCTTAAAATGAATCTCTTTTTCCTTGGCAATAGAAGGAGTAAAGGATAACTATATAAGATAGTAAAATAATAAAATCAGGGGGCTATTAGACTAGAGAATCTCAAGTAAAGTATGAAAAATACCTTTATGGCTAATAACCTTCTTGGTTTGTTTCTTTGTTGAATCTTGAGCAACCTTGGCCATATTATGAGGAATGGATCTCCCACGACCTTTGGTGCGTGTAGAAGTTTCTTCGGCCATAGTCCTAGAGGGGGAACTTTAACTTTTCCTTGGCCAAAGATGCTTGTCTTCTAGACTCACTAGTTTACCAGAAATAGGGGAAGGACCATTCTTATAATCATCAGGAAGCAACCCAGCAAGAAGATTGTCCCAATCTAAAGGCATGAGGATTTTGTTAAAAAAAACTCCACCATGACCAAAAATGACTAAAGAGGAAGGGCTGTGAAGCATATGTTGTAATACAAAGGAGGACTGAGCCGATCGATATTTTTCAGTCACAAATTTGAAAATTTTATCTTTGTTCTCCCCTTCAAGAACAACTCGGTTAAAAGATGAGAAGTTGAGGGTGTAACAGGCCAAAGGGGCTAGAATCCTTTGGTAAAAACCAATCTGATGACTAAATTGTTGAGGGACATAGATTTCAAACCCAATTCTAGGGTTGTTATCAAACTATCCACCGAAGTGGAGGTCCCTTGACAAAAGAAAGCTAGCCCACACGAGTCATTGTCTTTCTGAAAGACTGGCATCGGCCACTGACTCAAGACAAGTGAATCAGATAGGTTTGTAAAGGCGTTTACTAAATGGGCAAATAAGTCATCAGGCTATTTAACTGACATATTATGGAAAAAGCTAAAAAAAGTGATCAAATTCATACCAATTCTAGGGAGCTGTCATCCACCAACCGTCATAGCATTACTGAAATTCAATGGTCACCAGAGCACAACTTTCTTAGTCTAGGACGTATTCATGGAGCCAAAGTTGGATAAGCTAGTATGGACCTTCAGAGGGGTTCAACTTGTGACTAAATATTTCTCATAGGCTGCGGTATGTGTAGGATAAGACAAATGGAGCTAATGCAAGTCTCTGGTCTACTGGTATTACACTAGAGATGGGATTGAATTCCTTTGTCATTTGTTCAGATTGAGCACAAACTAGGAAGTGACATATCCAGCAGAATATGAAAGAATAATGTTCTTGATGGCTGACTTCACTTCCTTTAGCACCCACTTCGGCTGAAATGAAGGACCCATAGGAGACCCAAACACTAGAAATGTCAAATGACAGTTCTTGGTTAAAGAGAGCACTAATCTCGTCACCATCAACAGGAAGGGAAGTCAAGGCACACACATCCATCATGGTGATGCTGATTTGATCGCAACCGAAGAAGGAAGCATTAGACACAAGGCTCTAACAATAAGGTGCATAAGCGAACAACATTCAATCTATGGGGAAAGTATACCATGAGAGTTGAATAGCTTTGAAAATATCCACTTCCCACCAAACATGGACAAAATCCCCTTATACATGATCAAGTTAAGAAATCCAAAAAAATTATTAGGCTTGGGCCATGTAACACCCCTCACCATGACACACATATTATTGTACACGTGTCACACTTAGAATGCTAACACATGTCACATAAGTTTTGTACACACGTAGTATCACTTTAATGCACATATGTTGATCTAAATATTGAAGCAACTTTATAAAGACACTAACAAAAATGTAGAAAGAATTTATGAGTGACAGTTATACCTTTGGATTGGATGAAAGTCTAGAGTCCTACGTAATAAACGACAAGCAAAACAGATACCAAATGAAAAAAGTTTAAGGCAATTTACTAAACAAGGAAAAAAAGGTCAAGGACATAACAATTTTTAAAGTTATCCCAAATGGATGACACAACTTCGTAAGTCAATATTTATCGATCCTGTAGGAATCACCCTATAAATAATATATGCTTGGAAAGATGTATGAGTCTACTTTCTAATGTGACAAACGGTGAGTGAATTGAAGTTTCATAGAAGAAGTTATGACAATTTTCCCAAAAAGTGTCTATGTCGTCTAGTATAGTATGAATTAGTAAATTTTGAGGTAACTTTAAAAATACACCAATAGCAATGTATAATAAATTATAGATCAAGCTTTATGGATTTGAAAAGTTATTGAAGTTTAGTTTTCAATAAAAAAATGGTGAGTGAATCCGAGTTTTGTAGAGAAAGTTATAACTATTTTTCCATCAGGTTTCTATGCTGGAAAAACAATGACAGAATGACGTCATCAAAGCGAAAAATTCCGTACAATCATGATTTTTACAAAATTTTAAGGATTTTTCACTGGAGACTTACTTAAACACGAAATTGGAAAGTAGAGCTGTT